>JAKUCM010004571.1:0-139667 GCA_023374145.1 Lepidium sativum | reverse complement strand
CGAGATATTCAATGGTTGTTGCTCCAAATGTACATTTAGAGGATTCAAGGTATAGTTGTTGTTGTCTCAAAATAGTGAAGATCTCCTTGAGATGAAGCATATGAGAATTGCAATCCTTCCGATACATATATCATCGAAGAATACTAACACAAATCTTCTGGCCACATTTGCAAACACATGAATCATCAACCCCTGAAAAGTGCTTGGAGTGTTTGTTAATCCAAAAGGTAATACCAATACTCATAGTGCCCTGGATGAGTTTTGAATGCTGTTTTGAAAACATCCCTTGGGTGCATTCTAAGTTGGTGAAACCCCGCCCTGAGATCTAGTTTGGAGAAATATCGAGCTCCTCTGAGTTCATCGAGTAAATTTTCCAATAAGGGAATAGGGTACTTGTCTTTGATTGTTCGCTTGTTCAAGCCACAAAAGTCAGTACAGAGCCGTCAAGACTAATCTTTCTTTATGACAAGTACCACAAGTGATGCATAAGGGCTTTAAATATGTTGTATCATTCCTTGTTGCAACATATCTTTGATGGTTTTATCAATAATGGCCTTTGAATTGTAGAATGTATGTATGGTCGCAAATTGATGGGATTGGAGCCGACTGTGGTGGGGATGTGGTGATCAAACCCCTCCCTAAACGGAGGTAGAGAAGTTGATATAGCAAATACATCCTCAAAGGTTACTAATAATGATAATAACATTGGATCTGTGAGATTTGTAACCTCTTTAGCTGAAAGATGAAGAAACGTAGATGTGTTCTTTTTGTAGTGAATCTCCTTCTCTTATTTCATTAAATTTGATCAACATTGCAGGTGGTTCTTCCAGCAGAATATGGTGTAAACTTGATCCTTTAACCACTTTATTACTGGGTGGTGGCAAACCTCTTAACACATTCTTTACCCCCTCAAGCTTAAATTCCATTCTTAGCTGTTTGAAATTCCACACAACAGTTACCAAGGAAACCATCCATTGCATTCCAAGCACAAAGTCAAAATCACATAAGTTTAGATTCAAAATGTAAGTCTCGTTGACGAGATCATAGCCTTGAACTTTCCATTTAAATTCTCTACACTTATAAGTAGTAGTGACATGACTATTTGCAGTATGTACTCTCATGGGAATGGTCTTTTCCAACTTACACCCCAATTCACAAGCCACCTTATAATCCAGAAAGTTGTGAGTGCTTTCGGGATCAATAAGAACAAAGATTATGCGTTTGCCGTATTGTCATGTGAGCCTCATAGTTTCATAAGTTGAATTCCCATTCAACGAATGACAATTTAATGTCGGGACTATCTCTGCATTTTATGTATCCAGATTGTCCGCTAGACTCATTAACGTGTCTTTCTCATCATGTTGCTACTCACATTTCTCCACCTCCATAAAGTAAAAATCAACCATTTGTGCTTGTTTTGATGTCCCGGGGTATAGACTTCATCACAATACATACACATCCTTTGCTTTGCGCTCATTCATCTCAGGAAAGGAATATTTTCTCACATATTTATCTTGTGGGTTTTGGGGAATAAAGTTCACCTTATTCGTATTTGGTATTTGATTGATAGGTAAAGGGAGCAAAGGTGGGTTATTTTGGTAGGAGGAATTTGGTTTATAAGTATTCCTCGCAGGACTGAAGGGAGCTCTGGTGATTCTACTGGGAGAATTCTGGAGGGAAAGTTCATGAAGGCGAGCAACATTAGCTGCTTCTGCCACATCTGGTGGGTGAAATTGGCGAGTATGAAACGCCAATTGAGGATTCATATTCGACAAAAATATACTCAGTAAATGATCTGGTGTAATATTCACCATTTTATGTGCACATTCGAGTCGCTCCAAATACTCATCAATAGAGTTCCCATCATGTGTTAACACTCAGTAATTCCTATAAAGCATCGCAGTGTCCCATTGGTTGTTTCTCTAGGTTTCTAGATTGTGGACGAAGCTCAGCAAACATATTCCTGATGTATACGAAACGGTCATTTAGCTCCACTCTCATAGATTCATGTGATGATTTCAACATCTCTATGGCCATGCTATGTTTCTTTTGAGCTAATCTGAGCTCCTCTATCTGCTTGTTCACCTCAAGCATGGTTTGAGTCCTTGTTTCTGCCATTTCTCAGGTCAAGGACATAGAACTGCTCTAATACCAATGTTATGGATATCAATAATTAGCTAACAATCTCTTTCAGAATCCAAAAAAGATCGAAGAAGAGTATTAAACTGATTAAGAGATAACAGAGAAAGAATTGTTACCTCAGATTCAAGTTTAATAGAATGTGTTCTTATTCTAACGAACAAGAGAAAGAAAGTACTAAAAGAGGAAATATAATTTATGCAAATTTGATTGTTCTCTAAGCCATGTGCTCATACATAAAGGAAAAGACAATAGTAAACCGAAATGTAAATGGTTCAGCAAACCAGAATAAACCATATTAGAAATAGATATGATTATAGATATATTATCCATAACAAAGGTCTCTTCATTAAAATATAATCTATATATTGCGTTCTGTTATTGGACTAATGCGGACTTGGTCCATTAGTGAATCTGTTTCTTCTTTTGGGCCTGTGATCTGCTTTAGCGTATTTTTCTTTCTGTTTTTTTCTGTCTACAACTTTGCAGAGTCAAAGCTGAACAATACCTGAACAAGACAAGGATGTTTTAAAGAGACAAAGGAGGACTAATGATGGTGAAGACCATGACATCAACAGCACAAGATACCTTTTGAATGTTGTGGTTAATATATATCTTCATATGGTCCTTTTGTTATAGTAGCTTGAACAAAACTTGTAAGAGGTGAACTCTCTCTGTAAATCGCCGAGCTAAGGGAACCAAAGTGGGCTTCTTTTGTTCACTGAAACGTACTGTGATCAGGTCTTGATTACAGGAACTCGTAAATCATCTCTTGCACCTACAAACATCAAACAAACACGTTAGTCTTGCGGTACAAGCAATTAACGAGAGTAAAAAGGAAGTTACAACAAGTGGTATCAGAGCTCCTCAGGTTGTCGGTATGGAGCCAACTCTGGGAAGGTTTGAAGTTAAGGAGTTTAGTGGTGATGAATATTTCTCTCTGTGGAAGTTCAAGGTACTGGCTCAACTCGAGATTATTGGTCTCGACTCTCCCTTATTGCCGATCTTCCTAGCTGAAGAAGATGGTTATGATCCTAAGGAAGAAAAAGGTGAGAAGGTTGTAAAAGATGGTAAAGAAGTGAAAGCTACTGAAGCTGGACCTTTAAGAAAGTCTCCTGAACATCTTTTCCCGGAAGCTAAAGCAGATCCAAAGTTCAAGGATAAAGACAAAAGGGCCAAAATCCTTATCGGGACCAGTATTTCAGACAGTATTCTAAGAAAGATCAAGAAGGAAAGAACGGCCTATAATATGTGGACTGCTTTGGAAGCAGAATATCAGGTAAAAACTTTACCACACAGATTCAACCTTAAACAGAAGTTTTATAGTTTAAAAATGGATTCTGGGAAGAACCTGGATAAGAATCTCGACGTTTTCAACAGACTGGTATCAGATTTATCTAGTGTTCATGTTGATATTGGTGAAGAAGATAAGGCTGCTATATTAATGAATAGTCTACCTAAGCAGTTTGAGAACTTGGTTCATACTCTGAAATACAGTGTGGGAAAGGAAACCATAACTCAGAAGGATATTATTAGCTCTGCATACTCTATTGAGATGGAGTTGATAGAGAAAGGAGTCTATAAGCTCCATTCTGATTCAGAAGGGTTGTTAATGCAATCTCGAGGTAGAAAAGAGAAGAGGGGGCAGTCTAAGGATAGTAGAAGTGGGAGTAAGCATAGATCCAAATCAAAGCCAAAAGGGAGATCTTGTTGGGTTTGTGGCCCTGAAGGTCATTTCAAAAGAGACTGTCCAAAGAGAAAGTCAAACATAAAGGGAGACACAGCAGAGGCTACCATGTGTAGAGCTGAGTACACTGAACCAGGAATGTTAGTGGCTACAAATTCGTCAAGTGAAGATGATTGGATATTGGATTTGGGGTGTTCATATCACATGACATCTAATAGAGACATAATGTTCGATCTATAATAGATTGATGGTGGAAAAGTATTGATGGGCAATGACAGTTTCTGTGAAGTAAAAGGAATTGGGAAGGTGAGTTTTGTGAATGATGATGGATCAACGTTCATTTTGACTCAAGTAAGATACACACCAACATCAAGAAGAAATCTCATATCACTGGGGCAGCTAGAAACTTTAAATTGCTGGTATCAATCACATGATTACAAAATGAAGGTGATGAAAAGGAGAAGGTTGTTATGACAGCTAACTACAAGAACACCTTATATTTCTTAAACGGGAGAGCAAAGATACCAGAATGCAATGTAGTGAAAGAATCAAAGTGCTCAATGGATATTTGACATAGTAGACTTGGCCATATGAATAGCTGCAATATGCAAGCATTGGTCAAGAAAGGTTTTATTCATGTTGATTTGTCGAAGGATTTCAGGAATTGCGAACCTTGCATATTTGGAAAGTCACACAAAATTTCTTTCAACAAAGGGTTACACATTTCAAGAGGGCCTCTAGACTATGTTCACTCAGATCTTTGGGGTTCATCGAATGTAACATCGAGTCTTGTTAGGAGTCAATACTACATGTCTTTTGTAGATGACTTTACAAGAAAGGTGTGGGTGTATTTCTTAAAAACAAAGGATGAAGCTTAGAGCAGGTTCGTTGAATGGAAGACTCTTACAGAAAATCAGAGTGGAAGAAAGTTGAAAGGGTTAAGGACAGACAATGGTTTGGAATATTGCAGTAGAGTATTTGATGATTACTGCAAGGATAATGGCATTTTAAGGCACAAAACATGTCCCTATACTCCATAACAGAATCAAGTTGCAGAAAGGCTAAACAGGACTATACTAGAAAAGGTGAAGAGTTTTCTAAGTGAGACAGGATTATCAGAAGCATACTGGGCAGAAGCTACCTCTACTGTGGTATATATTTTGAATAGAACTCCTTCGAAATCTATTGACTACCAAATTCCAGAACAACTATGGTCAGGAAGAGAGCCATATTACTCATACATGAAACGTTTTGGGTGTTTGGCATATTTTCATATTGATCAAGGAAAGCTGAAGCACAGAGCTAAGAAATGAGTTTTTTTAGGATATCCACAAGGTGTAAAAGGGTATAGAATTTGGAGTTTGGAAGATAAGAAATGTGTGGTAAGTAGGGATGTTATATTCAATGAAGCAGTGGTATATAAGAACATTGAAAAATCTACTACTAATGATCTTCAAAGGGCTGAGGATCGTAAAGCTAGAAGGGTCACTTTCTTATTACCAGAAGAAGAGGTAGAACATATTACAGAGTCTGGTGGTTCAATTGCAAGTGCAGATCAAGATTTAGAAACCTATGGTTTTACTCAGAGTAGTGTTAATGATCAACAGGATCAAGAAGATCATGAAGAAACAGAATCCTATAATGACTACTTGCTAGCTAGAGACAGAGACAGAAGAATCACCAGAAAGCCAAGCAGATTCATAGAAACAAATGTGGCAATGTATGCTTTGACTATGTCTCAAATGATGGATGAAGAAGAACCAAGAACCTATGAGGAAGCTATGGCTAGCAAACACAGAGATATGTGGATAGAAGCAATGAAATATGAGATGGGTTCTTTAAGAAAAAGTCGGACTTGGGACATTGTACCAATTGCAGAAGGGCAAAGAACGATTGGTTGCAAATGGGTTTTCAAGTTGAAGCCGGGAATTCCAGAGGTCGAGAAACCAAGATTTAAAGCAAGGGTAGTTGCAAAAGGTTTTAAACAGATAGAAGGAATTGATTGTAATGAGGTTTTCTCTCCGGTGGTTAAGCATATTACTATAAGGCTGACACTATCAATGGTGGTTAATCAGAATATGGAATTGGAGCAAATGGACGTAAAGACAACTTTTCTACATGGAAATATTGATGAAAATATTTATATGGATCAACCAGAAGGATTTTCAGAAGGAGATAAAGTTTGTTTCCTGAGAAAATCATTGTATGGTTTGAAACAATCTTCAAGACAATGAAACTTAAGGTTTGATCGATTCATCAGGTCTAAAGGGCACGTTAAGAGTGAATTTGATAGTTGTGTTTATCTAAAGAAGTATGCAGAAGGGAGCTACATATTTATGTTACTATATGTGGATGATATGTTGTTGGTAGCAAAGGATATGTCAGAAATTCAGAGGCTTAAGAAGATTTTGAGTAGTGAATTTGAAATGAAGGACCTTGGGGCAGCAAAAAGGATTTTGGGTATGGATATCATAAGAGACAGAAAGACTAATGTTTTAAAGCTTTCTCAAAAGTTTTACATTGAAAAGATTTTGAAAGTTTCTAACATGGTGGATTCTAAAGTTGTTCAGACCCCCTTAGGAAGCCATTTCAAGTTCAAATATACCAATCAAGATGAAAAAGAAAATGCGGAGAAACATATGAAGAAGGTACCTTACTGCAGTGCGGTTGGTAGCATTATGTATGCCATGGTTGGGTCTCGTCTTGATCTAGCTTACTCAGTTGGAATGTCAGCCGCTTCATGAGTTGCCCTAGCATTGAACATTGGGAAGGTGTTAAATGGATACTCAGATATCTAAATTACTCAAAGGATTTATGCCTAACTTTTACGAAATCAGAAAAATTTGAAGTTAAGAGATATTGCAATGGTAATTACGCTGCTGACCTGGATAGAAGACGATCCATCACCGGTTATGTGTTCCAAGTTGGTGGGAATACAGTGAGCTGGAAGTCAGGCCTGCAAAACATAGTAGTTTTATCAACTACAGAAGCAGAATATATGGCGTTAGTTGAGGCATGCAAGGAAGCCATATGGCTAAAGGGAATTACCTCTGAGTTCGGCTTCTCTCAGGACCATGTCGAGATTGGATCTGACTCTCAGAGCGCCATTTGATTGGCGAAGAATAGCCTTTTCCATGAAAGAACGAAACACATGGCCATAAGAATGAGTTTTGTCAGAGATCTATTAGAAGACAAAATAATCAAGATAAATAAAGTTAAAACATCAGAAAATCCAGCATATGTACTTACCAAATCGGTGCCGATTCGCAAGTTCGAAGAGGCACTAGATTTTCTCGGGATTATCTGATGCATGCATGTTTCTCAGAATGAGAAGCATCAGGTTCTTTTGACGGTGAAGTTGAAAGGTCTTCGGTGGTTGAATCGGAGGAACCGAAGAGTTGGAAAGATCTTCGGTGGTTGTTGCGGAGAACCGAAGAGTCGGAAAGGTCTTCGGTGGTTGTTTTGGAGAATCCGAAGAGTCGGAAAGGTCTTTGGTGGTTGTTTCAGAGAACCGAAGAGTCGAAAAGGTCTTCGGTGGTTGTTTCGGAGAAACCAAAGAGTCCGAAAGATCTTCGGTGGTTGAATCGGAGGAACCGAAGAGTCGCCTTCTTTGGTGTTTGGATCTACGAGGATTCAACAAAGGGAGTAACCGAGGAGTCGTCTCTTCCGATGGTTAGATCCGGTGGATCCTTGAGAAAGGGAGAAACTGAGGAGTCGTTTTCTTTCTCCTCGGCGTTTTAGTCGAAGAAATCTTTGACGGTATAAACGAAGATGGTTTTCTGGTGATTTTTGAGGAAGGATTGTGAAGATTTGTGGTTTTCTTTTGCCGAAAAGGAGATTCTCAGAAGAAAAATGAAAGAGATTCTGGTTTTTTGGGTGAGAGGAACGAGAGAAAAATCGCACAAGGCGGAAGAGTAGAGGAGAAGAATGAGGAAATGAAAGGTCTCTCAAGTGAGGAGAAGACCCTAGTTTCGCAATGTTTCGAGGCCGAGAATTGGACGAGCCCATTAAGAGCTTGGTCCATCAGATGACCTAGTCCGAGATGGAGTATGTTTGTTATTGGATTAATGTGGATTTGGGCCATTAGTGAATTTGTTTCTTCTTCTGGGCCTGCGATTTGCTTTAGCCCAATATGTCTTTTTCTCTCTGTTTTTTTCTGTCTGCAACTTTGCAGAGTCAAAGCTGAGCAATACCTGAACAAGACAAGGATGTTTTCAAGAGACAAAAGAGGACTAATGATGGTAAAGACCATGACATCAACAACACAAGATACCTTTTGAATGTTGTGGTTAATATATATCTTCATATGGTCCTTTTGTTGTAGTAGATTGAACAAAACTTGTAAGAAGTGAACTCTCTCTGTAAATCGCCGAGCTAAGGGAACTAAAGAAAGTGGACTTCTTTTGTTCACTGAGACATACTGTGATCAAGTTTTGATCACAAGAACTCATAAATCATCTCTTGCACCTACAAACATCAAATAAACACGTTAGTCTTGCGGTACCACGAGAGTAGAAAGGAAGTTACAACACGTTCTTTAAGTGCTGTGTTAACCATGAACTTCTTTGGAACGACTTAGAAGGTCTGAAACATTTGCGGGACCCACCAAAGAAAAATATCAGCGGATTCAGTTGTTTTGGTTCCACGAGTTTTTGTTTTTCTTTCCTCTCTGAGTCGTTTACGCCGAGAATTCCTCTCATCTAAAAGGAAGGATACGTAACAGTGAATTTGAAGAAAGTTTTAATGGAGTCGCTAACATCTGTGTCTCCTTCCGCTCCGGCCACTACTACGATCCCCGTTTCAACTTCGCGATCCCTATTAGTTCGTCTTCGTCCCCATCGCTCTGTTTCCTTTTCTGGCTTGTCCAGCTCCAGGAGACGGATTTCGATTTCGAGTTCGAGAACGAGAAGGAGACATTTAATTAGCTGTAAATCGACCGGCGGTGGAGGAGGATCAGATCAAGTGAATGACGATGAAGGTGGGAGCGAGGAACTTGAGAAGGCGCTTCACTTGGACGGTACGATCCCTGGGACTTCCGATGAGTTTGTAAGGCAAGTCTCGTCGCGTGCTTACGAGATGCGTCGGAAACTTGAGCAGACGTTTGATTCCACCAGCTACGACGGTATAATCTCTAATCGCTTCGATTACTCTTTACTCATCGTGGCATATCCATGTAGCTTGTGAACTGATGTTGCTATTGTTTTCTGAGGTCTCAATTTCTGCGTTTGCCTGGTTTTTTCGAGGATTTTTGGTGATTGAGAATTGATTTCCTTGTTAGATAGATACCCAAGTCCGTTGATGCACTTATTATCTAATTAAACAGAGGTTGCTGGAGTTTGTCTAGAAGTATGGAAATTATAGTAGTTTGGATATCTTAGTGTCTTGTTTTTGTTGACAGTAATTTAATCGTTTTGTTGAACAACTTCAGAATTCAGTCACTGTGTGACACTCAACTATGATGAGCAAAGCTGTCGATCTATTGTAAGATTGCAAGCACATAACTTGTACAACGCTGTTTTGTCATCTCATCTTTCACAAAATGCTGATCCGTAGGAATATTAAAATTGTAGGACCTTGTTCGACAAGAGCTTTCCGTGTTTTATTCGTGTTAAGCTTATGATGTTCATCTAAAGTATATAAATCAATTGGGTCCTATTCTGCTGTGCATTTGGACTTGGTGATTTTGTTGACTAAGCCAATGCTGTTCCTCCACTGCTATGTATCTTAACTGGGTGATTTTTGTTGGCTACACTGTGTCTTCTCAAAAATCTCAGTGTTGGAGTCCAACCCATGGAGAGAAGACTCAAAGCCGGTATATGTACTAACACATAGAGAAAACCAAATCTGCACCATGAAAACAAGAACAAACCACAGGTTAACCAATATTATTCAACGCAAGCTTATTTCATTATTTTAATTCGTCTCCCCTGCATAACAGTAGCACCCGTTTACAACAGTGAAGTAGAGAAAGAGCTTGGACTCTTATTCTCTAGGAAAAAGCAGTCTAGACCCGAAACTAAATTCGATATGCTTGTAGAAGACATTCGAGATGGAGTACTGGTAAGTATTCTCAGTGAATCGCTTCTAAAAACCATATGAACCCCTTAAAATATGATATATTTTCTATCTCAAAAGGTTTTTGAAGATATGAATGAGGCTGTTCGGTACTGTGACCTATTACAAGGTGGAGGAAAAGGATGCGAAGGCGTGGCTGAGATTGAGGCCTCATCTGTAAGAATGAATGAGAAATATATACCAATCTCATCTATAAATTGTGTTGTCTTATGATAAACATTTGAAATGATTCTTTCTTCGTTTGGGACGAATAGGTATTCGATCTTTGTCAGAAAACAAGGTCTCTGGCAGTGCTCTTCCGCCGCGGAAGAACCCCACCCACACCTCAGACTTTGGAGCGTAACTTGGGGTCCCGCAAGCGTTCTCTTGAGGACCTAAGGGATAGTAGATAGCTTGTGAACCAGTATAGGTTATATTTTAAATGTAACTTAAACAATAATTTGAAATACTTGTATAAATGAAACTGTAATTAAGCGTGTGTATATAATATGGCCACTTCACCTGTGAGCTCCGTATTGCTTCACTTTTGTTCCTGATAATTCTCTTGAAGTTGCTCAGTTTACGTTAGACTTTTCAAGTGATTTAGGTGTATAAGCAATTTGGTTCACACTTTGGTTTCGGTTTTCATAAATAAACGTTGTCCGAAATGGGTGCAATGAGTTGGTCAATCATTATCAATATCGATTAATTATAGTTGGCTAGATATGATTAGTTGAAAAATTAAGACTAATGCTAATTGAATTTATTAACATGAAAAATTAGTGACATTTAGATGCTAAAGGCATCTGCGAATGTAATTAATACAAGTCATGTGATGGATGTGATGCCATGTTATCCGGATCGTTGACCTAATACCTTTCACATGACCATAACATATTTTCATATCGATATATATATTTTTTTATCATTTGACAAAAATATTTATTTTGTGAACAAAAGTTATCTATACTTTACCAACTCAAAAGTTAACATATTTATTGTGAACTCGAATTGGCTTGGGTACCAAGAAGTGCTGATTTCTTAGCTCGTAATCATGTTGCTGGTCTCAATTTCTGTTATCATCCTTTCATTTCAAATTGTATAACTTCAATCCTCGATGAAAATTATCATCTTTAATAAAAGTTTATGAGAGGTCCACGACTCATTTCCACTTCAATCAATTGATTGCACCTAAAATTTACGACATTGACTTAATTGCACATAAAGTAATGATGATGTCTATTTTTATTCCTAATTAGACAATTTCTATTTAATCGTACACAAACATTAATATTAGACATAATTACATAAATCGCTAAATCGCTAGTAATTACATCATTTGAACCTCAAAATTAATTCAATAAATTTTTTTTTTTTTTTTTTTTTTTTTTTTTTTTTTTTTTTTTTTTTTTTTTTTTTTTTTTTTTTTTTTTTTTTTTTTTTTATAAAAATGAACCAGATGTAACAAAATTCTATATATTATTCATAAAATAGTGAAACTTTCAGATAAATCCAATATGAAATCATGTAGTAGCATTTCAAGTCGGTGGCTAAATATGAAGAAGCAAAAGAAAGAAAAGTCGTAGATAACGGTGACGGAGTAAAACAACTCACTAAAACAGACAGAGGAAAAAGTCACTAACTTGACGGCTAAATTAACGGCGATGATGCAAGTTCACATAAGCAAAGACAAAGAGAAACAAGTACCATCTCTCTCTCTATCTATCTTTCCTGTTCCACAGTAAAGAATTGATTCCTCAATTACGCTGAAGCAAATTCCAAAATCCAAAGAAACCACTGTAATCTCATCGCTTGATCGATCAAATCGATACCCTTTCTCTCAGTCTCGTTAATTTTTTTACTTTTTCTCATTATCTGTGTAAGATGAGCTCCGGTAATCCGGGGGCTGGAGACGGCGGCGAACAAGCCGGTTCTGCTGCTGCGGGAACGAGTGCGCCTTCACCGGCTTACGACAAACAAAAGGAGAAGGCACGTGTGAGTAGAACATCTTTGATTCTCTGGCACGCACACCAAAACGACGCTGCTGCAGTTCGGAAACTCTTGGAGGAAGATCCATCTCTGGTTCGCGCCATAGATTACGACAAACGAACGCCTCTACACGTGGCGTCTCTTCATGGATGGGTCGATGTTGTTAAATGTCTCCTCGAGTTTGGTGCTGATGTCAACGCTCAGGATAGGTGGAAGAACACGGTAAAGAATCTTCCTTTCGATTCAATTTTGTGTTTCTTGCAGTATCTAATCCTTTTTATGATCCTGATCTGTACTTTATTGTTGGTTTTTTTGGTATTTGTAGCCTCTGGCTGATGCAGAAGGAGCTAGGAAGCAGAAAATGATGGAATTGCTGAAATCTCATGGCGGTTTATCTTATGTGAGTTTTGAATTTCTTTCTGGTTTCGTATAGATTTAGATTGGACATTGTCTCTTTCGTTTTATTCTTTAGGGGTAGGTACTAATTGCTATTGAATATGAGTTGTTTTTTTGTGCAAATTTTTGGAACTTTAGTGTTCTCTTGGACAGTACTTATCTCTCTGAAGCAGCTGTTTAATGCAGTGTCGGTCGTTATACTTGTTTTCAGAGATTCAAATAGACACTTTACTCGTCTTGTGTGTGTGTTTATGAATCTCCTAGCCTTTTTATTTGGCTGAGTAAATTCTCTATGCAGGGTCAAAACGGAAGTCATTTTGAACCAAAGCCTGTCCCACCACCAATTCCAAAGAAATGTGACTGGGAAATTGAACCTGCTGAGCTAGATTTCTCAAATGCCGCAATGATTGGAAAGGTTTGTGTGTGTGTTTTTAAAGCGAAGTGTTTTACTCAGTTAAGAATCATCTGTGTATAGCTCTATAGGATGGAGTTTGTGTAGTGATTATCTTTTGGCTAATTCAATGGAGGTTGGTCACATTCCTTTAGGGCTCTTTTGGTGAGATAGTCAAAGCCTATTGGAGAGGAACACCGGTAGCTGTGAAACGTATCCTTCCATCTCTTTCAGATGATAGACTGGTCATGTAATCTTTTAGCTCTTTCTCTCTTCCTCTTATAGATTAATTATCACTATCATAAGATTTTCCTTCACAGCTTTTTTATATGACATTATTGTATCAGTCTCTGCTAAGAGTCTTGTGTTTCATAAGCTCCAAATTTGCTGATGCAGTCAGGACTTCAGGCATGAGGTTGATTTACTAGTTAAGCTTCGCCATCCAAATATAGTGCAGTTCTTAGGAGCTGTAACAGAAAGAAAACCCCTAATGTTAATCACGGAATACTTGCGCGGGGTAGATTTTTTTGCTATCCGCTATCTTAATCTCTATATTTTTGCTTCCTGGTTAACTAAATGCTTATCTATTTTTAACAGGGAGATCTTCATCAATACCTTAAGGAAAAAGGTGGTCTTACTCCTGCAACTGCTGTCAATTTTGCGCTGGATATTGCAAGGTACTTGAAGTTTTAACTTGTAACATTCAAGAAATTATTTGAAATGATTTTCATAAGATTTGGTTTGATAATTTTCTTAATCTGTTTCTAACAGAGGAATGACATATCTTCACAATGAGCCTAACGTAATCATTCACCGAGATCTTAAGCCAAGGTAAACAAAATTGCTTCATACGTTTCAGTTTCACTGTTTTGAAACCGTTATCGCCTTTCATATTTTCAGGAATGTTCTTCTGGTTAATTCAAGTGCAGACCATTTGAAAGTTGGGGACTTTGGGCTTAGTAAGCTCATAAAGGTTCAAAATTCTCATGATGTTTACAAGATGACTGGCGAAACCGGAAGTTGTAAGTGTTGTTGTACATAGTAACACCAGAAGTCATCCTTTTTCTTTTACTCTTCTAACCTGACCGTCATTTTTCTTCTTCTGGCAACGATCAAAACCAGACCGGTATATGGCTCCTGAAGTATTCAAGCATAGACGATACGACAAGAAAGTTGATGTCTTCTCCTTTGCAATGATTCTTTACGAGGTGCTGAGATCTTTAACTATCAAATCTCCATACCTCCACAATAAACAGCACAAAAGTTCAGAGAATCTTAACCTTAATTTCATTACTACATTGTACCCAGATGCTTGAAGGAGAGACACCGTTTGCGAACCACGAGCCGTATGAAGCAGCCAAACATGTATCTGATGGACACCGACCTACATTCCGTTCCAAAGGATGCACACCAGA
Source organism: Lepidium sativum (assembly GCA_023374145.1). Lineage (NCBI taxonomy): Eukaryota > Viridiplantae > Streptophyta > Magnoliopsida > Brassicales > Brassicaceae > Lepidium > Lepidium sativum. The sequence goes on along the minus strand of JAKUCM010004571.1, from coordinate 125,596 downwards.
TCTAAGAGAGTAAGTGAATCCCGAGCCCATATGCACCAGTGTTAGTCCATTAATAACTAACCGGCTTTCTTCTTACAGCTTAATTGTGAAATGCTGGGACGCGGACATGAACTTGAGACCGTCGTTTCTGGACATCCTCAAGAGACTTGACAAGATTAAGGAAACTCTACCAGCAGATCACCATTGGGGCTTATTCACTTCATAATACACCAAACAATCATAAACAAGAAAGTAGCATTCTGTTTGCTTATTATTCTATGTTCCTCGTCTTTTGTAAAGATTGTTTATTTTCATCATTTCATTTGTTTCGCAGTAAACCACCTAACAGAGTGTGACATAAAATGCTTTTATGGAACCATGGATTGTATTGAATTTGCATTTCAGTGTGATGCTAAAGATCATATCGGGCAGGATAACTGTCTGTTTCCGAAAAATCCAGTAACAAGATGAATTGCTTGACAGCAAATGCATTCACTTGTACATTAACAAAATTACAGCCTCAGGGGTATCTCTGTCCTCCGGATATTGTAACGCGTTTTAGACAAGCTTCTTTTTCTCGAAGAAAGTCTTCAAGTGCCAGAACTGAAGACCTGCAACGGATAAACAAATCCCGAGCGACAAGAAACTCAACCATGCCATCTTCGAATGTGTTGCCTTGTTCAGTTCATGCATTTCTTCTTCCCTGTAACAGAAAAGTGGAAGATGGGTTGAGTTTTGAGTTTTTTTCTTTCACAGATTGACTTTAAGGGAAGACAGGTTTTTGTTGTTGATTTACCTGTCTCGGAGATAGAACATCTCTTCATGGATGGAATTCACAGTTTCAAATAACTTCTTAACTTCAAACTCCATCGTCTGGCCAATACAATCAAGATCCAACCATAACAAGGTTAACAAACATTTCCATAAAACTCTGGAACCTCTTTAAGAGGCTATATGTCACATTTTAAACTAGTCTTGCTATGTTGTATGTTAAAAGCCTACCTATCTACTTTCATTTCAAGATAAGATTGCTCTGGTGACTGATGTCTGTTTACGATTAGGCCTTCCTACATTTGTTATGCAGGGAAAGAACTACTGAATGAGCTGACGAAATCGATGTGCTGTAAAGTAATAGTAATCGTCCTATTTTCTCATATGCAAGACCGCAAACACACGAAGATCCCTATCGGTTGCTTTTGAATCCTAAGTAATATGCGGACTCAAAATTTTGGCCTTGTTCGAACCAAACCAAAGCACCAAGATAACTTAGAAACCAAGACTAAATAGCATTTCTCAGTGCTGATATAACTTTCCACTTTCCAGCATTACCCCTTGGTCTAACTTAGCTATCCAATTCTCCCACATCCGGCACAAATGCTCAATATTTCATTTTGACAGAATCATCACAATCCAATTCTTCTATGATATTTGGTTTGACTAAGTTAAGACTTCAAGACTACAAAGAAAAAGTGAAAAACTTACTTCCACTTGGCTCTTCTTGGCCACATTCGACCAGTCCTTAGTATGAATACCTGTCCTCCAATCAAAGTCAATGATCAGCGATGTCTCCGGCTGGTGATCGACGGCGGAGAAGCAAGTTATGTGATCCCCTGTTTCCGCCGCTGTGAACGAGAACTGTCCCGAATCTACTTTGTCTGCCTCGTGATAAGCTGTTCCTTGCGGCGATGTAACCTAAAATTCAACACATTGCATTACACTGAAATCACCAAGAGAAAGATCGGGAGTTTCTATAGATGTATTGTTACCCTAACGGTGACTTTATGAGAATCAGGAAGAGGATGATCTTCGTGAGGCTTTACAATGCTGTATTTTCCAACGGTCATTGCGTTTGCGTGAATCTCCTCAGAAATGCATTTCGTGTGTCCAGAAAGTAGGTCATATCGCATAGAGAGCGTACCCGGAGATAAAACGGAAAGGATCAGCAATAGAATCGAGCTCCGATGAAGATCCATGGCGGCTCCAAGATAGAGATATGGAGAGAAATCGATCTGAAGAATTTCAAAGTTTGGTCCGTTTCTGGTTAAAGGAAGGAGACAAGAAAGTCAACTCGTACTTTGATACGTGTAAGCGTCTTATTTGTCAAATCACGTGGAGTATCATTTATTAACATAACACGTCTGACTCTTGTATTGGGCTTTAAAAATAATGGCCCAATAATGTATTGGACTTGTCTTCTAAGAATCTCATAGTGGGCTGCACTAAATGTAGAAGGAAATTAAATGTTCATTTAATAAAGTATTAGTAAAGAATAAAAATATCCTAAAATATGGTAACTTTACTTGGAAGGGATGTCAGCGGAAATGTGTAGTGATGTGTGTTTCAGTTAGTTTAGAGTAAATAGCATAATAAACACAGACACTAATTATAGAAATGTCTGGTTAAAACAGTTGTGTTATGATCGTGATTAGTGCAATAAATTAGATAACCCATAAATAAAATAGGCGAATCCGTTGACGAATGGCAACGACTACCAAAAAGGTGAATTGTGTCATCTTTCTTTCTCTTCTTATTATAATTTGTTTTTAGACGTGAAAATATTCTTGAATTATTCAATCTAATGTTTTTCTGATCAAATAGTATAAACTAGTTTGGAATATTCAAATGTTTTAACAAAAAAATTGAAATGTAAATGGAGAAGATAAATATATAATGATTTTCTCGGGAAAATTATAAATGGAAGACCTTGACGGTTATTTAACTTATTTCCCCCACCGTTACCACCACATTTATTAATTTTTCATCGTCTCGTGATTTTTTGTTTCTTTTTAATTTTGAATTTACTCGGGAAAAAAGAAACTCCTCGAGATTCAAACTTTGACAAGGAGAGACGCAGCTCGTTTTCGGAGCATTTCACTTCGCGTTTATCATCTAATTTTTAATTTTGTGCATTTTGAATAAAATTTCCACGGAATTTTTGATTATCAGCCAAGATCGCGAATTTTTAGGTTCTACAATTTTTATCTCATGAAGCGGCGACGAAGATCGTCGTCGGAGGGAGATGGAAGTTAGATCGGAGAGTACTACTCAGGCGCGAAGCGATAAGCTTCCGCCTCCGGCAGTTCCAAAGCCTCGCGTACAAGTTTGGTTTGTTAGAGTCTGCTCCAGCATTTTGGTTTGGACGTGTTTGGTTCAGCTTTTCGCCGCCGGTGAGCTTTGGCATACCCGGATCTTTACTGGTTTAACAAATACGATTTCTAGATTCTCAGCACCCGTCGAGATAGTGCCATTGCCACCTCCTCTTCCTCCCCGTAGTAAGTGTTGTCTTCTTTATTTATCTGTTTGAAGCATTTAGGGTTCTCTTTCTCTTTGTTGGTGCTTAAGAGTTAAACTAGATCAAATTTTTTTTGCAGGAAATTATACAAGCAATGGTATTTTATTTGTATCCTGTAATGGTGGACTGAATCAAATGCGATCTGCGGTCGGTTACTTGCTTTAATTGCTCTTTATGATCATTTTTAGATTTGATGTTTCCAAATCCTAACGCATGTTGTTTTCAGATATGTGACATGGTGACTGTTGCTCGGCTATTAAACCTCACTCTCGTTGTTCCAGAGCTTGACAAAACATCTTCTGGGCTGATCCAAGGTACTGTGTCTTCGGTTTTTATTTGGATGTCTTATGTCTGTTATCCTTATCATTTTTAGCAAGCTAAAGCATCCTAGATATCGTTTGCAGTGGTTTTGAGGATATTTTTGATGTGAGACATTTCATTGATTCATTAAGAGATGAAGTTCGGATCTTAAGGAGGCTTCCAAAACGGTATAGAAGGAAGTATGGTTATCGAATGTTCGAAATGCCTCCTGTGAGCTGGTCAGATGAAAAATATTACTTGACACAGGTTTGTGCTGTTCATGACTAGTGTGCTGATTTGGTTCCTCGACCACAATTTACATGATATACTTACGGCAATAGATTGCATGCATTTGCAATTTCTTCATTTTTTGTTGTGTGTTCTAATAAGTTCTTTTATCCTTTCACGAATACACACCTACGATCTGCATATGTGATATGTTTAATATCTTGTTCAGGTATTGCCCCTTTTAAGTAAACATAAAGTTGTACACTTCAATAGGACCGACACCCGCTTGGCAAACAATGGTCTTCCGCTCGCACTCCAGTGGCTTAGGTGCCGGGTGAACTTCCAAGGACTAAAGTTCACTCCACAACTTGAGGCTTTGGGAACTAAGTTAGTTCGAATTCTACAACAAAGAGGGCCATTTGTCGCTTTGCATCTGAGATATGAGATGGACATGTTAGCTTTCTCTGGCTGCACTCATGGTTGCACTGAGGAAGAAGCTGAAGAACTTAAAAAGATGAGGTTTCTATTCAAACTTTTTTCTGAATTGGTGCTGTGGTTATAGGTCTTTTGCAACTCTTTTGTTGTTGATGCATGAGTTCATTGTGTGTTTTTAGGTACACATATCCGTGGTGGAGAGAGAAGGAGATAGTCTCAGAAGAGAGGAGGGCGCAAGGGCTGTGTCCTCTGACGCCAGAAGAGGTGGCATTGGTTCTTAAAGCTTTGGGGTTCGAAAAAAACACACAGATATACATAGCAGCTGGAGAGATTTATGGGGGCGAGCATAGATTATCGGTTCTAAGGGAAGCATTCCCAAGAATTGTGAGTCTTACTAGTCCCAGTTTCCTTGTTCTCGTTACCAGGAGTGGTCAACTGAATCTTCATTATATATGCACTTTTTTTAATCAGTTTGCTCACATGTTGTTATAGGTTAAGAAAGAAATGCTGTTGGAGTCAGCGGAGCTGCAACAGTTTCAGAACCATTCGTCTCAAATGGCTGCTCTAGATTTCATGGTATCTGTGGCCAGCAACACCTTTATTCCTACGTATGATGGAAACATGGCAAAAGTCGTTGAAGGCCATCGGAGGTAATTTATTTTGATATCAAATGCATTCATTTTCATGACTACTGACTGGGTAGTGGTAATTAAACCATACCACTGATTCTAGATAACCACAATTGGTCCTATGTTGAATTTGCAGATACCTTGGATTTAAAAAGACAGTCCTGCTTGACCGTAAGAGACTGGTGGAGCTACTAGACTTACATCACAACAAGACCCTCACGTGGGATCAGTTTACAGTAGCTGTCAAGGAAGCCCATGAGAGACGAACAGGAGCACCTACACATCGAAGAGTAATCTCTGACAAGCCTAAAGAGGAGGATTACTTCTATGCAAACCCTCAAGAATGTCTTTGTGAAGGTACAAATTGCCACGACCTGTTTGGCCACAGAAATTCCAGTTTAACACGTTAAATTCATGTTTTTGCATATATCTCATGCTTCTGCAAGAGGACGGCATGGCAAACACTTGAAAGGGAGCTGCATAGTTCCGTCCCTGAGTTCATTTTTGTTTGTAATTTTTTCCAGTTTTCCTGCATAGTTGCTGATCTTGATTTATTAGATTTTACGTAAGTTAAGATGTAACTAAGAGAAGATTCTGTCTCATTTTATAGAATATCAAAAGGCTGCGTTTGGCAATAGCCTTACAGATCGTTGTCTCACTCTCTGTCTCGAGGTTAATTCAACTCTATGCTCTCTGAGACCAAACCAGTAAAGATTTTCTTTCTGGCCCTGAGTTTGTTCTGCAGGATAAGTTATACGAGCCAAGTTAATTCTCACTTGGTTTCCCAGAAGATAATATCCCCTTGCTCACCCACTAAACCAAGATCTTTGAGCCTTCTCTCTTGGTAATACTCTAAAACGTCAAGCTCAAGCTCTCTATCCTTGAAGATTTGCAAGCTCAAGCTCTCTATCCTTGAAGATTTGATCGATTTGCTGAAGCACCTTCTTCTCACCAAATCCTTATCTTGAGAGCCATTTCCAACCTAGGATCAAGCTTTCCTTCTTCCAGAAACTTTTTCATCCTGCGAAAGAGGAGCAAAAGAAATGAGTGCTAAGCAGCTGCAAAGACAGTAGCTGTACAAGTAAAAGCTTCAACATATATACCTCTTCAATGGTGGTACTAAAACCAGACATCGCAGATTTACAGGCATCTCTGACAACACGGCATACAAGTTCCTCATTTGACCGACTTACAGGTAATTCAAGATGGCCCCCATATGGTGTTTCGGAAGATAGATTCTAATAAGAAAGCATCTGAACCGCCAAGTGCCACTAGCCGAAGGTACTGAAGCATGCCAGCCGGAAGAGTCTGGTCCTCTACTATGTCAAAGTATCCTGTCTCACCCATCTCGTTAGTCTCAGGCAATATCTAACTTATCCCCAATAAATGGGTCCGAATCTTGTATATCTACTGTTAAAGTGTAAGTGTTCCGGTTAGGGTTTGATTCCACAAAACCATAATCCAGAGCAAGTTCTGCATTGCTTTTGTTTCAGATCGTACTGAATGTACACCTACGGAAGAGATCATGTTTACATCATTAAAGGGCCTGGTTCTTATGTTCTTTGAGGAGTAAACAGTGTTTGAAGCTTACCTGCTCACCTGCTTTGACATAAACAGGTGACTTCAAGGAAAACAAGAGATCCCTAGAGAACAGCCCAGCTCCTTTGATCTCATATGCATAATCTTCTATTGTTATCGCAGGGTTGTGGTTTATCTGTTCAAAATCATTGTAGTCAGAGATTCTCTGCTGAGCTAAGCATCAATCAATTAAGATTCTTTGCTAAGGTTTTCAAACAAGGACATTGTCTGAAAACAAAAAAGATAGCTTACCAAATCTGCAAGAGGGATCAAGACAAGGTTTTGGCCACGGAGGCGAGAAAAGGGCCCTCGACTTGAGAATCCCCAAACGCCCAGATGAAATCATCGAGTGTAATATGGGATGAGAAGAGATCTTTATTAGGCAGTAGTATCTCTTGTTCCAGTTTTCATGAATTCATTCTCTACATACTTTTTCACACCCCAATGTGGTGCTCAACAGTTGAGTCCCTGAGCCAAACGGGAAGACCACAAAGTTTAGAATGTTTGCCTAATTGTTCCTTTATTCATCATCAGCTACTACTACTTAAACCGATTTGAATGAATCTTAGACAATGGACCTATCTATCGAATGAACAGGGTTAATAAAAGGGACCTTTAATCTCAGCAAGCTCTTCTTCTGACCTGTACTGGAGACATTCGACAAAGAAGACATTTCATTAGCTAAGTGTTGATCTGTAATATTATTTGAACACAGTGAAGCTAAGGACAAAACACCCACCAGAAAACAGTAGAATTAGTAGATTCCGGAAGCATATCAAGGTAAATTCTCCATGAAGAATCTTCATCGTACTTCTCTTTGATTAAGAACAGAGCAACTGAAACCCACGGCTTCAATGCGCTGCATAAAGGTCCAATTTTTGAAGCAGTCACTGTCTCTGGGTTTATCCACAATCGTTTGGGAATCTCCAATACGACCTCGTTTTCTTCCAATATCGCGCCTGGCTACAAGTCCCAGACCTTCTGGTACAACTGCAGGCTCTGCGGGAGTTTTACCGGAGACGACTCCCTGGTCTCCCAAGCCATTTCCAGAATTTCCCAACATTTTCCGGCAATTCTGAGCTTGAAGCCGAAATTCGTCTCACCGATGATTTTTTTGGGTCTAGAAAACATAAAGGAAGTGTTTTCGAGACTTTTGTATTGACGGAGGACGGAGAAAAACCCGTCGCGACGGCGACGGAAGCGGCGGAAGCTAGCATGGTGGTTTTTCCGTTGGCGGGCAGTATCAACGAAACAGTGTGTGGATATTATATCTCAGCCATTAATTAGAAGTATTCAAAATTATTCTAGTTAAGAATGTAAAAGGCCCATTATTAGGCCCAGGCCAACATTTAGGCATTCAGAATAACAGATCCGGAAGACTTCGGCCCTCCGCTTTTACTTCATACACTCCCTTTTTATTTAAGAAGGAATTTGATAGACACTAAACTGGGCCTGGGCTAAAGAACCATAACCGAAAAATCAAACCGAACTAAAATTTTGGTTTTTGATTCCAGTTCGGTTCCAACAAAAGAACTGATCGGTTTCCGTTTTTTAAATACCTTCGGTTCTCGGTTCAGTTCGGTTCCTACCCAAGAATCGAAGATTCTTAATGACTTAATTAGCTGCTAAATTAGGGACAACTAAGCGAATGTGATTAAGATCGAATCAGATAATATTTTATCGAGTATTTACAGAGTTTTAGAAACCCTAACATATCTTCTTCTAACTTTTACAAATTTTCTCAATCTCCATCTCAATCTCTTCACTTCTCTTCTTCTATTTCTACTATATAAAAACTTTACTTACCTAATTTGTCAATCTGGATTTGGAATCATCATCATCCTCGTCGGATTCGCCAAGGGCTGCGAGAAAACGTACTCAGTCTCAGGTATGTAAACTCGATTTCATCTACAAATTTTTTGTTCTAAGTCGAATGGAGTGGTCGATGATGAGTTATGTAACTTGTATTAGGGATTTGATTCAAAGTTCAAACCTCAAAACTCTAGATTTGAGCAATGATTGTATTAGGGATTTGATTCAAAGTTCAAACCTCAAAAATCTAGATTTGATCAATGATTGTATTAGGGATCTTAATTCAAGAGAACGTAAGGGAGAAATCACAACTCACCAACTCCTTGATGACATTGTACTACAAGATCAACTTGAGAAAGGTACAAATCTTTACACTTTGTCTGATTGTCTTTTAAAGTTTTCATTTGTTATATAATGACTCTTTAACTTTGTGTTCTTATACTTTAGAGTTTAACATATGTTCTTCTAGAAATAATTAAGCAAGACTTCTCTTCTTCGAGGATCAAGTATTCTAAGTTGTAACTTGGCATATTCTAAGTCTTTTTTACGGCAAATTGTAATAGGTATTTCATGTGACTTTTGCAGTGGAAGTTTGATGGATTGCAGTTGCAGTGTGGCTTGATGGATTACAGTACTTCATCGATTGTAGTAGCTTATCTAGTATTTAGCTTCATGAATCAAGTAGTGTAAGCTTGATCTATGTGTTAGATTCATGACTCTAGTAGTGTAAGCTTGATCGATTGCAGTATTTGGTTCTACACTTAGGTGTTACTCTTTATCTTGTGAGGGTCTTAGCTTCATTGTTGTTTACTTGATCTTAGCTTCATTGAGGGTCTTAGCTTCAATGTTGCCCAGTTCTAACAAATGTTTCCTTAAAATAACCATTTTGAATCGGAACCGGGTGAGAACGAAATTTATTTCGGTTCCTCTTTGGTTCCAATTTCAAGTATCCATTTGGAACCGGAACCAAGGAGAACCAAACCAAGATCGAACCAAATTTCATAAAGTATCCACTGGTTCCATTATTTTAAGAACCAAAAGAACTGAGAACCGAATGAACCGAACCAAACCGAACTGAAGAACCATATGCCCATCCCTACACTAAACTCTATTTTTGTTTTTTGTCGAGATAGACACTAAACTCTTATCATAAAAAGGAAAAAAAGTAATTCATATAGATAATAGAAGGTGGCTAGGGTTATGGGCGATTGCGTGGGCGCTAGGAGAATGAGAAGGATGCGTTGATGGTGGACGTGGCGGCGAGTGGACCCCCTCCTGATAATTCACCTGATCAGTTTATATTGGGTGGTGCTCGAGAGGGTGATACGGGTGGTAGAGGGATGTTAGGGTTGTTAATGGGATCATACAAGATGATATGATGGTGGACCAAAGAGTAGTTGTTCAAAATTCAGTACATGTTCATGAGGTCCCTCGTGGGTTTTGTAGTTAGCTAGGTCGAGTGTGAGAAGAAAAAAATCACCTGAGATGGTGATTGATGAGGATTTTTTTTTAGATATATCTACGTGTGGAGAAGATGGTGCAACAGTGATTATGATAGGGACTAAGGTTCTTGAGGCCATGAAGAATCCATGGAAGAATTGTATTGTTGTCAAGATTCTAGGTTGAAGTATGGCGGTCTCGGTAATGTATCGAAAGCCAACAAAACTTTGGAACCCGAGGGGTGATATGGCAGTTACCGACTTTCCAAGAATTCTATCATGGTACAATTTAAACATGAGAAGGAATATTTGGCTGCTTTGACAGGAGGACCACAAAACTAGGATTTTGACCCTCGTACTAATGGCATGCCTGTGTGGCTTCGATTATCTTAGCTTATGGCATATTTTTATCACTCATCCATTATTATGGCCATAGCTCGTGGAGTTGGTGATCTAATTAAGGTCGATGGAATGACACAATATATGGATCAAGCTCATTTTTCAAGGTCCAATGTGGAAGTTAACCTAGCTAAACCACTGAAAGGGATGGCTACAACTGTCAGGAAAGTCGCTCGTAGGTGTGATTTGCCGGCCAATCATATCATGGTTTTGGCTGGTGTAGTGAGTGGATCGGGGTCATAGTCCCATAGGGATGTGGTAAAGACTAAGGAGGTTGTTAAGGGTGTATATGTGAATCGTTTTGGGAAGTTACAGATGGATGTGGGTGAACAAGGCTGTAATGGAAATCAGGAAGTATGTGGAACTAGTGAGGTGGGCAAGGAGAATGTGTTCATGTTCTCACAAACTTTGAACTTGATGAATATTGGTGTTGGTGATAGTCCGAGTTAAAATGGTTGTGATGTTCTGGTGGATCACATGTTCAGAGGGCTTTGGAGGTTAGAAACTCGGAGAGAAAACCAAGATCGAAGCAATCTGGCAATTATCCTACATGGAGTTTAATCTTTAACTCGGTTTGAGAGAGATTGAGAGGTCGGAGTGTCGGACTCGAGGAAAAGGTTACAAACAACAGAGGCTTATGTGGAGAACATCATACAGTGGATGTTCTTGGTGTTTTTGAAACTCATGTTGGTGGAGATAGAGCAAGACATGTATGTCAGGGTTAAGGTTTTGATATGTTTACGAGAGTTGATGCTCACAGACAGAGCGGTGGTATTTGGCTTTTGTGGAGACAGTCTCAGTTTTAGAATTGTCGAACCGGTACATTTGCGCATGTTTTGATACGAGATTGACTGTGTTGAACCTAGTCGCTTTTTATGTAGCTCCAACTATTGGAAGACGTAGTAGGCTTTGGGGCGAATTAAAACGTATGGTTTAATTATGGATCCAACAATGTTAAGAGGAGATTTTAACACTATTTTGAGATTGGATGAGAGGACATGTGGCAATGGCCAATTGTCAGTTGACTCGCTTGAATTCTACGATAGGATGAATGATATTTCGCTTATAGACATGGGATTTAAGAGGAATAAGTTAACATGGAAAATAGGACGTGCTACAAGTAATTTCGATTGGTCCGACTCAGTCTAGTTTCATTCCAAGTACAAGAAGTAGTACACTCAATGAGAAGGAAAAAGGGGAAAACAGTAGATGCTCTTAAAGTTTTACTTAGAGAAGGCCTATGACTATATCACATAAGATTTCTTGGAGGAAATGTTACAAGCGGCTAACCGACTGGTTATCTGGGTTGATTGAGTAATGATGTATGTGAGTTATGATTTCCATTAGTTTACTTTGGAAAGAAGAGAAAACGGATTCGTGTGGGCTTGCTCGCAGTTTATGCTAGGGAGATCCATTGTCACCATACTTACTTGTGTTTTGTATCGAGAGGTTATGCCATCTCATAGGTCAGTCTATTGGTGCTAAAGAGTGGAAATCCATTACATTTTCCAGGCCTAGGCATAAAGCCCGAGACCAGAGAAACCCAACGTGGACCCAACCTGAAAAAGAAGACCAGAACCCGAAATGCTTAAATACTCGAACGGGTACAAAGATTTAGGATCCAAAGAACCAGACCCCAACTGAGAACCGAATGAGTACCCGAATATCCGATTATATAGTATTTTTTACTACAAGTTACCGCAAGTGGAATCTGGACCTCAAAAAAGGCTCACATTTTGAGAGAGTCGTCCACTGGGCTGACATTACATAAGTATTAACAGAAAAAGGTTGGGTATGGGGAAACTACAAGATTGTTAGAGGATGAGAGGGAGGGGTGATAGTTCCAGCGGACAATTCAAGGGAACGAGGGGAGTTCCTAGCAGATGAACCCCTGCAATGTGCGAATGCAACAAAGAGGCTAAAAGACATACTTCATGGACGCAAGATAACCTAGGGAGACCATTCTACATGTGCGTGATGATGAAGCAGGTAAGTATATCATACCTAGGGATAGTTGTAGTTTACTTTGGTTCTTGAGTTTAATTCATTTAACACGGAATTCAGGGACATCTTTCAAATGGATGAAATTTTTCTTGGAGGAAGAGATCGAAGATATGAAACTCGAACTCGAGAGTCAGAAACTGAATTGGCCAAACTGCATGACAAGGTGGAAGCATTGGACATCTACAATCGGGGACATAAGGAAATTGTTGGCATTGGGGAGAGGAGTTCTAGGAAAATGACGGTGTTGTTAGGTATCAACATCTTTTTGAGTGTTTTCGCCATAACGTTAAGCATAAATTATAATTAAGTGAGTGTAAATTTGTATGAAACTTTAAGCAAAGAATTTTATGATGAATTGTGTTCAAAGGTGTTAGAAATTTTCTTATCATCAATGGTGGACAAAAAGTGATTTTCATGAAAGGAAAATTGGTGATGTGGCGTGCGTGTAAATTATTTTGAGAAAATATATCGTCAATGGATTGCCTGGGTAAAATGTTACATAAAAAGCTTTAGGGTGTGACATGTAGTATTTTAAGTACAAATGACAATATGACCGTGATGTAGATGACATATCAAGTATTGGGGGTTGGAAATGGTAAACAACTATGAAGCACTAAAAAGGACATTCATACAAAAAGTTCTTTAACAAAAAGATGGATTGTAAACGAGTAAACATGTCCAAGGAAGGAGACTAAAAGAGTAAAATATAAAAACGTGATGTCGAGGAACATAGACATCCTCCACCACACAAAGCACCCAGAACACGTTCTGTTAAATGAACATGAATCATTTGCAGGTCAAGAGACATAGACATCATTCACCACAAAAAGCACTCTGAACACCTTGTTTTAAATGAACATGATCCATTTACACGACAACATTTTGGTTCTTGGTAGAAGGGCCATATAGGAACATATGGGTAAATCCTGATAGTCCCAATCTATTGAAAGAGACAAAATACTTCATCAGCAACCTCTTCTGCCCCTGCATGTTTCCCAAAATCTTCAAAAAAACTAATAATAGTTTTGACACTAGTTCTTGCCTGGCCCGAAGCAATTTGGAAAATGCCAAGCACAAAGGTTCCTTGTTAAGTAGATGGCTTATTGGTGATGTGAATGTCACAAGCTTCTTCTGTGAAGCCTTGCCTCGCGGTTAACCAAAGGCTTTCAAGGAAATGTGCTTCTGGGTTCCAGGAGTAAAAACAATGCAAGATTAAGAAACAATATGAAGAACCCAAGTTGATCATTCTGGTTGATGCCTAAACATGACATATTTCTTCCTTGCTAAACACTTACCCTCATAAGAAGAGGCCCATATCTGGAATAACTCTCTGAAATCATTTGAAGCGATAGACTTAATGATGGGTAGAAGGATATGGTTAGGGGGATGAAAGAGAGTATCATTGCATCGGTGAGGTCATTCATCGATAAACCATGGGCATGGAGGTAGATAAATTTGACCGAAATCAGAACACAATCTCCTCCTCGAGTGTTTTGAGCGCAATCAAGGGACCTATTGAACACAAATGTGTCATTGAAACAAAACTCATTTTTCCAAGGGGTGCAAATGTCTTGGATAACAACAAGAATAACTTGCATTATGTCTGGGATTTTCTTATCTGTGTGAGCATCGACAAAGGAGGCCAAAATCGTAATAATCCCTCCTTTGAGGTCAATGACAAGCATAATCCAATGTTCTATGCCCCAAATCGTAGGCGTGTACACTGTGTCAACATCAAGAAACCATTTCAATTTAGAGAAGCGGCTCAACACAATACCAGCCACATAATTACGAATAACATTGTGCATGCAAATGAAGCCTTCTTCTTGGTGCCTGAAAGCCGCTCATAATCCTTGCATATAATTGATGTGAACCATGTGTCAAAAACAACAATTCATTTCTCGATAAATTAGTTACCAAGACGTCGCTATGTAAGACTTAAAAGAGCTTCCATGTGCTAAAGACGTAGGGGAACGTAATAATATATCAAAATGGAGTTGTGATGGAGGAGAAGTGTTGTTTTGAAAAATGTAGTAATTTAAAAAATCAACTTACACCTGAATCAAGCCATGTTTGGGGTTTCATGATGTCCTGAAAAAAAGATTTCTTGTCAGAGTGACCATTAATATTTAATTTCCTACATGATAATTAGTAAGGACCAGTAGAATAATTATAAAATAAATGAAGGAGGGCATGATTTTCTTACTTCCCTTGGAAGTTATCAAGCAAGGACATGAATTTTTTTTTGTCTTTTGCAATGTTATCAAGGGAGAGGGGATGGAGAATCGAAAAGATTTTGCCGCTTGTTTGGGGAAGCACCATGTAAATTGGTTATTACTACATTTTTATCTTGTTGTAATGGATATAGGGTTGTATGGATACCTTGTTGTAGCTCATCTTATGGTTAGGTTGGGAATCCATTGTTTTATCTCCAAGTGAACACTTCTCGAAAGTATGCGAGAGTAAAGTTTAGAAAAAGTGTGAAAACATTCGGGACATAGATGTAAAGAAAACAATCCACTTTGAGAGTTTGTGTGTCAGCATTATGACTAATATCATTGAATTAAAGATGGTTGTTTTTCACAGGCACCTAGATGTGAAAAAAATAAAAGAAGGATAATTAAAGTCTACAAATGGGAGTACATAATGTTCGTACAAAAGCGAAATTGTTTACCCGTACTGTTTATGAGAGTCTTCTTCATCGTCATTTATTGAATTAAGAACTTTTCAGATGTCCTTGTATTTGTCCCATATAAAATCATTGGCTGGATTCAAACATATCATGTTATCTGAGGTACGAGAGTGGACATCTCTGGCGTGGACATCACCTCTTTGAATATCTGTGTTTTGGACGTCTTCGTTATTGGTGTCCATTAAGTTATCATGTTCGGAATCGGTGCATGCTTCAGATTTTCCATGTGTACCAGATTTGAGGAGAGACTGAAATACAAACTCGATTACAGTAAAGGGGACGACTTTTAAGGGGACATTATCATTGTGGACGTTATGTGTACCAGCTTTGAGGGGAGACTGAATTATAGACTGTATTATAATACATGGACAACATTTGAGGGGACGTTATCATAGTGGTCAACATTATTATGGATATCTTCGTTGTTATTGTTCGTCTCGCAAGCTTGTTCCAAATCAGGGCCAGGTGCAGGATTGGTATCTTGAGCAGCATTGATGGTGGAGTGTTTTAAAGGTGTTCATACATCTGAACCTTTTCCAGATGATGGTTGTCGGTCCCCATGGTCACCTAAAGATATAGGGTTGAAAACAATATAGGGGACAAAATGTGTGGGGACATCCAAAGATATGCTAGATTTGGTAGTGGACAAACTATGTTGCGCTTAAAATCCTTGTAACTTCGGCTTCAACGATGTGAGTAATTGAAATGCGCTCAAGAAAGAACACCTCATGGACTTTCTCTTTGACACACTTCATAATAAATTTGTGTAACACAATTTGGTTGGAATATCCCACCTGAGAAGATACTATAGCCCGAATAACACATCCATGTTTGGAAGAGGCATGGAGGAGCAAAATTGGAAGTCCTAAGAATCTACCATGACACATTTTCTTGGGAAAGTGAAATTGTCATCAATGAGATACATTAAAAAGTCATTAGTGAGATCATTTTCTTCGTCATGCCATGAAACATCACACCGACATATGCCTTGAAGAATGGGCATTACTACAAGCTGCATGAGAATGATGGTGATTAGTGAACAAGATAAAAAAAATGTAGTGATTATAATGCGAATATACATTAAGTAAGAAGAGCTTACACTTGGGTTTTGCTCAAATGAAAGGATGTTCCCATTGTGGAAATATTCAAGAGGAATCAGACGCAAAATGAAGCGATCAGAAAAGGTCCTTGCATCATCACCATGAGGCAAATGATCACACAGTATGGGTATAGTTTCTAGAAAAAGCAATTGGAAAGCAAGTGTGAACCCATGACAAACAATGTGAGTTTGGCGCAGTTTTTCGACTAGATAATTGATAGTTTTATGAGAGTAAAGACTCAACATAAAGGTGGAGACTTCACTTGGTGAAAGAAACCACTTTACCCACAAAAGATGACCTCGATCTCAAGTGTGAAAAAACATCAACTTGGGGTGTTTCTACACTAACAAGACTTGATAAATCCGAGACTATTATTGATTAGCTCGGCCTTAACAAGAACATAATGTCTAGGTTGGATCTAGTCCAAGGAAAGCATCACAACACTTAGAGTTTGTGTGCTAAGGAAGTCTTGGATCTAAGAACCATTCATCTAGAACTTAAAAATAAATGAACCAAAAACAAGAGAAGAGTTTAGCAGAGAATTTAGAAGTGATTAAGTTAAAGAAGACTGCCATAATGCAGCCTCTCACACGAGCTCTACTCCTAAAACTACATTGAAGCTACTAACATAAACATAAAATAAATGTGAGTGCTTTGGATCAACACTTCTTTGTATTTGATTTTGGATTAAGGGAGAATTGGAGAGAAGACTCTTCTTTTCTTCTTCTTTTTACTTATGAAAACATCTTACAATGAGTGTATATATATAGAAGGAGATACAATAGAGAAAATGCAAAGTAGAAAAAGGAAAAATAAGAAAAATGAAAAATAGGAAAATGGAAAATAAGAAAAAGGAAAAATATAATTGGAACCATATCTTGGGACAATCTATTTTTTCCTTTTTTCTTTTGAGTTGACTTTTCCTTCTTTCTTTCTCGTGTGTTGACTTTTCCCGTCCCGTGTTGACCACGTACTACAGTACATGAAAACCTTCCTGCGGTACGTGCCTCTCGACCCGATGGCCATCCTACGGTCCGTGACCTCCGACCGTTGACTTTGTGGTCCAAAACGTTGACTTTTCCAAGAATATCCTTTTATGACATTTTCTTGATTCATTGATGATTTGGTGACCTTTGTGGGTCCTTGAAGACCATTTTCCTCCTTCTTTGAGCTCCTTAAGCTGGTATTCGGCCTTGTCTTCATGAATTCGACATTGACTCTCCTTTGATCTTTCTTTTGACCTTGCGGTCTTCGACTTCTTTGACCACTTCCCTCTAGTCTCTTTGATATAGACTAATAATAATTAGTGGACTTGACTGTGGAACCTACTTTGACCATCCTTAGAGTCATTTGGAAAGAGTGACCATCTCAACTACTTCAAGAGAAGCCTTCACCGCCTGAGAATTACCAATTAAAATACCTTCGATGATCATAATAAGTGCCAATCTCAAGGCCCTAGAAAGAAGCAACCTCTTCTCCTTCGAGAGCTTCTTATCTTACTCTAGCCAGTCGAATAATTCTTGAATAGTGACCAAAGTTTGCTTACCTAGGCACAACAAAACATAAAACATATTAATCAGATAGAGAAAGAGTTAAAAGTGATAACATTCAAAATGGGTGCGAAACAGGAATAGCAAAAGTATATCCACCTATCGAAGTGTTCAAATAGGGTTCTGCTCCAATGGGAGGCGACGACAAGTCATCAAGACCATCTGGAGAAGGCTCGTATTAAAGGCATGTGAGGATGCCAAATTCGCGAAGGGAGAAGCGTTTGGGTCGGCCACTGAAAATGAACCACATTTCGTTTTTCTTCTTTGGAACAAGAGCAAACATTAAAAGTTGTTGACAAGCTTGCCTAAGAGAGAAGCATGATGAACATGAAGATCAAACAACGAAGCAAAACATGACTTGCGTAGGTATTCAAACTCTTTTGATCCTTCAAACACATCATCTAGGTCTAGGAGGTTATCCAGCTTGGAGTACGAATTAATCATGCGGTCGACAAGAAATCTGCCAGTTGCGAGGAAACGAGGAAGTAGCGATTCCTGATTGAAATCTCAGTATTCTGGCTTGGAAAGTATGCTCTTTCTGATCATGGGTGCCATGATTTTGTTATAAGCAAGGTATGGAAAAACGAGTGACCAAGTAAAGATGTAGAAACATAAGAAAGGAGATCTACATGCATGTGAGGTGTAACAGATAAATTCGTGGACATATATGTAACTGTTGACTCTATGGATTTGCAGTGGACAAAAAAATGACTATGGACAACTCTATGGACACAATCGATAGGAATATGGAAAAGAAAGTGTTTTATGCATGCTCACTGTCACAGATAAAGTTTGTGTTCTGTGGACATATGTGTGAATGTTGTTCTTATATAGAGTATCAATGGACAAACAAACGAGTGTGGAAAGATTTGGGAATCTTGTCCTCGTATCGAATATAATAGACGAATAAATGAAGGTGGGGAACTGTATAGACAATGGATGGGAACGAAGTGAAATGAGTACATGAGAGAGAATGAAATAAAGGGTAGATTAGTAATTGCGGTTAGAGTGAGAAAGTGGAAAATGGTTAGTTTTAAGAAGAGAAAAAAAAGAAGGGGATATTGTAGGTGAATAAAACTTAAAAAGGATTATTCCCTGCAATTAATTCTAAGAGTTATTCGCTTGGTTTTAGATGAATTTTACCAAGCGTCTGGTCAGAGACTTAGCTTAGAGAAATTGAAGGTGTATTTCTCTGACAATGTTAGTTGTGATATGGAGAAAAAGATTAGTGATAAAGTAGCATCAAATCGACTAAGGATTTGGGTAAATACATGGGTCTTCTCGTTTTACAGAAACATAGTTATAAGGATACATTCAAGGAGATGTTTGAGAAGGTTTTCTCGAGACTTGTTGGCTAGAAACAGGAGACTTTAAGTCTTGTCGGGCGAATTACAATTATTAAGGCGGTCTTACATCCATCCCGGTACATGCTATGAGTATTATTTCAGTACCGGCATCGGCTCTTAGTGCTCTTGACAAAGTGTTTATGAGATTTATTTGTGGTAGTAGTTCTGAAAAAAGGAAGCAAAATCTTGTTTCTTGGCGTATAATTTGTTTACCTAAGAAAGATGATGGCTTGGGAATCTGCAGATCCAAAGAAATGAAGCATGCTCTACTTGTAAAAATTGGGTGGCGCTTATTGAATAATACCACAAACTTATGGGCTCAACTGTTGCAGACTAAATACAAAGTTCAGTTTATTCATAAGAAGAAATGGTTCAAAAATCTGAATATTGCATCATCTATTTGGAGGTTTGGAGGAGTATTTGTATTGGCTTCGTGCGGTAATCAAGCTTGGTTCACGGTGGGTAAGTGATAATTGTCGTACAGTACAATTCTGAGATCAAAATGGCTTCTTTACTCTACCCTACATGATGATGCATTGATGGATATACCTCCGAGTGAGAAAAGCAAGCGAGTATGTGAGTATTAAACGAATGATATCGGATGGGATATGAGACGAATTTCACCTTTTCTCTCAGCATAGGTACATTTACGTTTATTCTCGATGGTTGGTCATGAGATTACAGGGGCTCACGATCGAATGGGATGGGGTGAAACGAATAATGGCATATTTATTATGAAGATAACCAATGATTTTCTCACCTGTGAGACAACACCGAAACAGTGTATGTCCTCGTTCTTTGAACGTGTTTGGATGGTGAGAGTAGCGGAACGTGTTGTTGACATGCAATAAGAGGGTTACAAGATTGGAGGTGGAAGTTGACTCAAGGATAGTGGTGGTTTTTTGATGACGGGGATTAATGATGTACAGTAGTTGCCTTTCCTAATATGGTTGTGTTATGCTTTGATATCAAAATATTAGATAATCCATTTTTCTTATGTGTATAGGAAAACTAATCATCTATCCGATAGATTAGTTAAATGTATTTTCTTTATCTTTATATTATTACTTTCTTAATTTATTTTTTGATTGTGTTCATAAAATTATTTTGACCATTTTTTTGTTTTTTTGATTATGTATGGTATATATGCGTGTCAGTTTTTTGTTTTGAATAAAGTTCAGAGGTAAATTTTCTGTTTTTCGACCAGGAAAAAAAACAGAGCATTCTAAAATAAAAATGATAAGAAGCTAAATCTTATTATTTTTAAAGTTTGGTTGTATTAGTGGAACTTAGTAATTGAAAAGTCAACATTCACCAGATTTTTTGAACACGAGCAATTCATAAGCCTGTAATATATGGTAGAGATTAACGTCAATGGTCAATATATATTATTAAAATTAATGTTATGAAACTTCATAGTTTAACTTAGACCTAATAAACAAATTTTTTTTTAAAAATAATACAGAAAGTTTTTGGAGTCAAAATAATGGAAGTAGAACTTTCCTTTGATATCCTACCAGTGGTACCCATCAGACTCTCTATCTTACGCTTTAGACTACGGAAACTGCAAACAAAAAAACAAACAAGACCATGGAAATTGAGTTGACCACAAAAATATGCATGCATATATGTATTTTAGTTGATTAAAGATATTTTATGAGGTTTGATTCATAAATTTGCAGAATTTAAACATTTCTAGATACATACGTCTCAATGTGTATTAGACAGAAAATTTTTTCCTGATGCTTTAATTAAGTTATAAATATAATTGTCCATCATATAAATAACTCGAAAACTCATACTTATACGTTATTGGTTTTACAAATTACCAACCTTATTTTGTCACACTTATTATACATATCCCTTTATGTATCTTAGAGTTCGAAAACCGAAAAAAAGTATCTTAGAGTTTGGAACTATGAATGTTGTATTTCTCTTGTCGGTAGAATGACGTCTTAATATCAATCGTTTTTATGAAACATATTACGTAAAATTGTTGAAAGTTCATAGAAACCTTACAAGTCACGATCTAACTCTACAGATTAAGTAAGAGCCGAAATCAACTTTCTTTCTTGGTTCACTAATCACTATCGTATTGCTCATCTTTTTATCTTATTAGGCGTAGACTTAGATAATTCAGAAACACATTAAGTCTACTTTTACGAAGTATAAGATCTATTATATTCAAACATATTGACAAGACAACTTATATACGAGTGACTAATCTTTTATTTACTATTTCTTATAGAAGTTCCTTACTTGACCGAGTTACATATAATTCAGTAATTTTATTGATATGAATCCAAAAAAAGAGAGACAATCCCACACACGGGTCTTATAGGTCGTCGTCGACCAATATTAAAATAGTAATAAAGCTTCTCGAGACGACACCAATTGTTTGATTAATTATACATACATGCGCTAGTGATTTTTGTTAATAAATAGTTATTAGATCGACAACTATACCCAATCACTTCATATCTAATTGGATCATTTATTTATTAGCAATGTTTTAATTATATATAATTTTTTGATAAGCTTAAAAAGCTATAAAGTTAATCACTTTTAAACCCGTTATCAAAAAGAAAAGTTGATTACTTTTAGCTAAGACCAATATTTCTAATAAAAGAATCATTGATTGTTTGATTATAGGTCGTCGATCGATAATAAAATATTAAAGTCTTTGGAGCCAACATTGATTGTTTGTTTTTAATTAAACTCATATGTCACATTTTGACGAATAATCTTTATGATTTTCTTGGTACGGTTATAAAAGCTATAAAGTTGATTACTTTACTTATAATCTAAAATAATAGTCAAAAGACCATACCAAATTTTCCTCACACTTTCTATTATAAATAGGAGTTGTCTTCTTTTCTTATACACAAACATCAACTACAAATTAGTTAATATAATAAAAAAAAAGGTTAAAGAAGAGAGATTAAGAAAATGAAGTTCGGGAAAGAGTTCTCGTCTCAGATGGTACCAGAGTGGAAACAAGCTTACATGGATTACGCTTCTCTCAAAACTGCTCTCAAAGAAATCATCCGGTTCAAACGCATAACCAACAATGCAAGTGGTGCCAAGAATCATCACAGCCGAGGATTAAACCGGAAAATTACTCTGCACCGGGCATTTAGCGGTTTGGTTCATACGCCACGAAGACTTAAACGCAGTCATTCTCATGATGTTGAAGAAGGTATACAATTGATGCCTACGTCTCCGGGACCGATTCTAGTCAATACAAACGCTAGCCGAGGTTACGAGACGACGTTTCTGATGACGGCGGAAGAAGGCGGAGAGTATGAACTCGTGTTTTTCCGGCGACTAGACGATCAATTCAATAAGGTTGATGAGTTTTACAGAAAGAAAGTTGAAGAAGTGTTGAAAGAAGCAGGGATGCTTAATAAACAGATGGATGCTTTAATCGCATTTCGTAACAAAGTTGAGAATCCAGATGGATGGCCACTAGATGAACGGACGGTGGAGATCACTCAATTGGCTTCTGATATCGCTACTTCTGCCGCCACTCTCTCTGCTTCTACTCCCGCCGGAGCTAAATCCGGTAAGCCATTTTTACTAAACCAGGTGGTAGTAGAACACCAGTGGTTTTCATTTAAGGATAAGGGCAGCTTTAACGCTGAAACTTCAAAAAGTTCTTAACTTTTAACTTTAAAAAAAAAAAAAAAAATAAAAAAATAAAATTAAGAACCTTTTAAAAAGTTCAGCGTTAAAGCTGCTCTAGTATCATTCTATTGGTCTCAAAATTACTAATCATTTCTATCTCCTAATAATATACCAACATCTAGTCACTTCTAATAGGTGTTGGTGTCATGGGGTGCGCCTAAACTCTTTTTTCCTTCAAACATTTGTTTTTTAATTAATATTTTACATATGGTTTTCGGAGACTACTCTTACAAAAGCCTCTTATCCAAAAATAATAATTTTCTTTTTTATTTTTTTTTTAAAGTGGGTGAATGACATTTTCATTTGAGAAACTATGAATGTAAACTCCTATAATGTTGAAAATTATTTTAATTAAAAATATTATATATTAACTTATTATTTTAGTTTTTGTATGAGAGACTCCCCCATTACAGATGATCTGATATAACAAGAAAAAACCGGAGCATTCACTATTCTGTATCGTACCAAAACCGGATTACAATTGTATTTAAATTAATTTCCGGTTTACTGAAATCGTTTGGTTACCGTAGTTTTACCTAATTGAGACTCGTTTTGAATTTGTAATGGAAGGTCGAAATCAAGTTCATATGGAAGCTATAAAGGAAGGAGGTTCGAGCAAAGCTGGGCGAATGGAAGATGATGAAGAAGAGGAAGAAGAAGAAAATGGAACTTCGGTGGTCGATGACGTGTATACGAGCAGGATGAGTGTAGCGAGACCAGCTCCAATCGATGTTTTGGGTCGAGTCAAAATCAACAACATTAAAGAGACGCCTCGTTCCACTATTAGAGGATTTCTTCAGGTATCGAATCAGACTGAGTTGAAATTCAGCAGAGAAAACTTGATGAAAGTGGAGGAGAAGCTTAAGTGCGCTTTCATCGAGTTTTATCAGAAGCTTCGACTTCTCAAGAGCTATAGGTGCGTATGGGTTTTAACTTTTAAGGGTTTGGAATGTTTAGATTGTTCGATATGATTGATGGATTTGACTTGAAATTCGATTATGTTTATGTAGTTTTTTGAATGTATTGGCGTTCTCGAAGATATTAAAGAAGTATGATAAGGTAAGATTTGAGATTTTGATTCAGGGATTATAGAGGGTTTTACAATGACTGAAATGTGCTCGACGAAATGTCTTCTATAGATAACTTCGAGGAATGCAACGAAGCCTTACATGAAAGTGGTTGATAGTTCATACTTGGGAAGCTCTGATGAGGTTAGAGGTCTATAAAGTTTTCTTACTATCGATCCAATTCCTAGGTTTCTTTCTATAAGTAAATTTATTGCTGTATCGATATTTCATGATCCTCTGTTATGACAGGTTATAAGACTCATGGAGCGCGTTGAAGCAACATTCATAAAGCATTTTGCCAACGGTAATCGAACAAAAGCAATGAATATTTTACGACCTAAAGCGAAACGAGAAAGACATAGAACTACATTCTCCACAGGTAAATAATCGGACATGTGCACAAATTTGGGTTTTTAAATTTAAACTTTGTGGTGCTTATGAGGAAATTGGTTTTCAGGTTTTATGGCTGGATGCGTTTTTTCTCTTATAGTTGCACTTGGAGCAATCATCCGCACCCGAAATCTCTTGCAGGAGGAAGGCCAGAAGGAATACATGAATACTATGTTCCCTCTCTATAGGTAAGAACTTGGTAACTTTGCTTTCTTAAGAATTTATATTGATCATTAGAGTTGGAATGTGTGTTCAGAATGTTGTCTTCCTTGCTGTTTCTTATAGCTTGTTCGGGTTTATCGTGCTGCACATCATCATCTATGCGGCTAATATATATTACTGGAGGCGATACCAAGTAAACTATTCTTTTATTTTTGGGTTCAAGCAAGGAACTGAACTTGGATACAGACAAGTCCTGCTTGTGGGTTTCAGCATCGGAGTATTTGCATTGCTTTGTGTTCTTGCCAATCTTGACATGGAGGCAAATCCCAGAACGAAAGACTATAAAGCATTAACCGAACTTCTTCCACTTTTCCTACTTGCCGTAAGTTCAGAACTCGGGAATTGGAGTTTTGAACACACGATCCGCCATTTAAAAAGAAACAATAGCATAATAACTCGTGTTGTTTGTTTTCCACTTTGGCAGGCTCTGTTCGTGGTTCTTGTCTTGCCATTAAATTTCTTTTATCGCTCGAGTCGCTTCTTTTTCCTCACTTGTCTATTTCATTGCATCGCAGCTCCACTATACAAGGTAAATCAGAGATAAATTTAACCTTGTTGTAAATTCCTATTCCAGTTAGTATTGAACCGTCCAATTTTTTTCCTTCTCTAATGCAGGTCACGTTGCCTGATTTCTTCTTGGGAGATCAATTAACTAGCCAGGTTCAAGCGCTTCGAAGCATTGAGTTTTATATATGTTACTATGGTTGGGGAGATTACAGACACAGAAAAAACACTTGCCAAGAATCTAGTGTTTACAACACTTTCTTCTTCATTGTTGCTGTCATCCCTTATGGCTCTCGCTTCCTTCAGGTACATAGTTACTTCCTTCGAAAAGATAAATCCTCTTAGATCAGTCCATAAAAAACTTGTTACTCATACAGTGCATGCGACGGCTAGTTGAGGAGAAAAACTCGGAACAAGGTTACAATGGACTCAAGTACTTCTTGACTATAGTGGCGGTTTGCTTGAGAACGGCTTACAGTGTCAACAAAGGTCAAGTTGCTTGGAGGGTTTTAGCCGCTGTCGCCTCAGCTATAGCTGCAATATTCTGTACTTACTGGGATTTTGTCCATGATTGGGGTCTTTTAAACAAGAAATCCAAAAACCGCTGGCTTCGAGATAAACTCCTCGTTCCTCAAAAGAAAGTATACTTCATCGCAATGGTAAGTCTCATAAACACTATTCATCAAATCAAATATATATCACAGCAATTCATCTTGAAACATGTATCAGATTTTGAATGTCCTGCTGAGATTTG
Organism: Lepidium sativum; assembly: GCA_023374145.1. Lineage (NCBI taxonomy): Eukaryota > Viridiplantae > Streptophyta > Magnoliopsida > Brassicales > Brassicaceae > Lepidium > Lepidium sativum. The sequence goes on along the minus strand of JAKUCM010004571.1, from coordinate 100,189 downwards.
CGTGGATCCAAACTGTTCTGGATTTCAACTTCTCCTTCATGCATAGACAGACGATGGTTACCGTTGTTGCTAGTCTTGAGATCATTCGACGTGGCATTTGGAATTTCTTCAGGTGAATAATACTTTAGACTCCCACATTACCTGACTCCGAAAGCTGTGTCGTGCCTTTGTTTTCAACTATTAATACACTATTTTTTGTTTGGTTCGCTGAAAACAGATTAGAGAATGAGCATTTGAACAATGTCGGGAAATACCGAGCCTTCAAATCTGTTCCATTACCGTTCAATTACGATGAAGATGACGATAAAAACGATTAGTAGTTTCAGAAGATCCGTGAATACAATCTCATCTACAGCTACCAATTCACAGTGTCCCTCTTCGTTTTTTATTGTTCTGTCAGATATAGAGATGCATATAACATATAGTTCGATCATTAGTGGTGAATCGTGTAAAGATCATATTCTTCAGACCCTTAATTTCAGTTTATATGATTCTTACTATTCTACTTTGTTTTTCATACCTGTTGAACAAAATAGCTGAAAAATGTATTGAAGAAGACTGTCATAGCAATTACAAACAGAGAGAATGCTGTTTTTTGAATAAAAGAAAGAAAGAAGGAAAGCTGTGAATAAATATTTAAATCTACTCAGTGAGCCTTCTTCCGAGAGAAAGGGTTTCTATTTCCTTTATGCAAAGTTTGAAAATGGACTATATTACCAAACAGTTTTGATTCCAGAAAGAATTACGTTTTTATTAAGAATTCCTTTTTTACAAAAGACAATTCTAAAGATTAATTCTTCTAGCAAACAATCGATCCTAAAAACTACTTCTACAATTCGATAACCTAGAAGTACTATCTCAAAAGCTAATCTCTAAAACTACAATTCTCAAAATCCTTGAAAATTGAATTACATCTCGAGATCCCTTTTATAGATGAAGAGCACTTTTTATCTGTTTCCTAATTTTTAGGAATCTAACTAAAAATCCTCTTCTTGGAATATGCTGATAAGATTCCTTCTTGATAATCCTTATCACATATTTGAAATTCAAACTTCAGAAGCTTCTGATCCCGACCTTCTCGCTTGTCTTCAACCGCTCGAATCACGTGATCTTCAGCGAATCTTCAATCTCCCCCTTTTTGACTTGAGTTGATAGTAAGCAAACACCTGCATTTTCAAACACTTGACAGTACTTGTTGTCTCCAACAACAGTATAGTAATTACAAGAATAACAAAATAACCTTCAAATAAAAACGATCATAAATCCATGTTCCCACAACATCTCTAAAGAGGTGCAGACATTCATCAAGATGATGATTAACATTATAAGTTCAACATGAAATGAAATGAAATGAAATGCCACAGGCTGGCCAAAAGATCTAGAGCTAAACAGTAGCTCCCCCTAAATTCTATGTGCTCCCCCTTAATCAGACACATCAAAATTTTCTTGGTCCGTCTCCTGACTCTTTACTCCCCCTGCTTATCATCACACAAGTCAAAAACAACAACTATGAATTCACCATTAACAAGCAGTATGAGAAATCTAACCTCTGAGTGCCTTCTTGCACAAATGCGTGATCTCTTCATACATTACCAAAATCGTTTCCAAAAGCTCTTTAGGTGTATACGTCTCTTCTCCCACGGACGCCTTAGCTTTTCCTTTCAGTTTCTTATCTTTCGTCTTGGTACTGGAGACAGATGCAAAGGATGCAGGCACTTCACGCTGCTTGGCCAGCAAACGAGTGAGTAGTGATGGATACGGAAGATAGAGCTTCGATTTGGAGTCTCTTGTAGACGCAGCAACCTTCTTGATTTGGCTGAATATCACTTTGCCGATATTCAACCGAGTTCTGGTCCCGATCCTATACGCCAATTGTAGTCTCAGTAGGCTGACATATCCTTCATTTGATGTGGGAAGCCAATTTGTACAGCAGAATGTGTACAACTGTGAGTACAACTGCCCTAGATGCGCCTTTTTGACCCTGTTCAGATTCTTGATAGCTCCTTCAGTGACAGTTTCGGCTATATCCTCTGACAGCACTTCAAGCTTTTGAGGATTGGATCGATTAGTCACATTCGGTGAATCTAACACCTCATTGATCTTCTCAGGTGAAATCACATACTTGTGGCCTCTCAGAAACACAGTCCAAGATTCACTTTCTTGATCAAGATAGGGCATGTTTGCCCACAACTCAAAAAGCACATCAGTAGAATAATCAACTACAGAATCCAAATACCTTAACAAACCCACATCCTTAAGGAGTTGAACTAACTCAGACTCCTGCTCATCAAATGTATACGCACATTCCACTATAAATCGTTCGTTCGAGGAGGAATAGAGCTTGTACCTTCGGTAAGCGTCTGCAGAGCTGAAAGTTCTTTGATCGAACTCAGGGGTTAGAGATTGAGCGAAATCCCCTGTTCTGGCTATGCGACAAGACTTGCGGTTCTCTGAGGCCACCGAATCCTCAAGACGACGCTTGAGGCTCCCCCGAGATGCCTTCGCTCTGGGTATGGTACTTTTAGTACCGTGACCCAAGGAGTCCTGATTTTGCTTAGCCTCTTCCTTGTCTTCTTGGATGGGAATTGGAGACTTAAATCTGCAGAATCTTGAGGGGGAACCCTCAGTTTGCTCCTCCCCACTTTGGAAGTTTGCATGTGATGCTTCGTCTTCGTAGTTGAACTCCCAGGTCATTTTGAGTTCATCACGTCCCTGAGGCTCAGTAGTTTCTGTCGGTTCTTGAACGATTGCCACCTTAGTTTCCTTCGGGTTCACCGAAAGTCTCAACCCCTTGGGTTGATAAACCACTATCGCCCTCTCTTGGTTTGTCACATACGCTACGATGTTTCGTAGTGAGAGCCCGGTTACAGATGCATTCTCCATCTTGAATTTCGGCTATTTGAGACTTAGGGTTTTCTTTTCTCTCTTAGTTGAAGGCTGATTTGATTTTGTTTGTTGAGACTGTTGAATTTCCCTTTGACTTTGTGATCTATTTATATCCTCCTTAATGGACCTGAAACAAAACGAACATACGGCCCCCTTTCCTTTTTCCAATTCTTCCGAATCGAATAATTAATGAATGCATTGAATCAATTTCACACACAACCCATCGATTCACAATTGAGAGTTAAATCCATTCTCTTCTCTTATTCATTGAATCGAGTGACCCAGATTAATCTTGACATGATGAGCACTAAAAACAAGATTTATTGTATGTACTCCCCTTTTTTTTTATTCCTCTCATAATTTTTGATTTGTCATATGCAAGCTGTTTCAGCTAGCTGAAGTCCGAGATTTCCCAACATATCCCTACTCAGCAAGACATGCAATCAAGTTTAAGATGTGATGACTAGATTTTCACACCATCATACCTTTATCAATCAGCTTCAATAGTATCAGAAAACTCAAGGCGATCAGCGAGCTGGAATTTCCTTTGGAGAGTCCCCTTTTTTTTTTATATTGTATTTGTCACTTTGCACTCAACATGTAACGAATCCAAGCTTTTTGACTAGTTACTAGCCTTTCTTTTTCTTTTTTTTATTTATTTATTAATACAGTGTTGTATCAGAGCATCACTTGACTTCTCAGCTAACTGATACAACAGCTCTCTTCAGCTCTTTGACCTCCTAGATCTTACCTTGATAAATCAACATCCTGATATTCACTGTGACAGTATGATGGACAGCTATTTTTCATCAGCTCAATCAATCTTGATATCTGTCTGCTTTCTTTCAGGTGTCTGCTAGCATTTCTCAGACTCAACTGCTTGCAACCGTTGCTCCATAGAAACTTTCCCACTTTTTTATTAAAAAAAAACAGTATTTTCACTAGCATTCACAGACTCCAATCGCTATTCGTAACTGAATGAAACGATTGAAGCACAGTGGTTTAGTAAACAAATCAGCTAGCTGATTTTCAATGCCCACATGTTCAAGTTTGATCAGTTTCTCCTCGACAAGTTCCAGAATAAAATGATGACGAGTGTCAATATGTTTGGTTCGAGAGTGTTGAACTGGATTCTTAGCAATACAAATAGCACTCTGATTGTCACAAAAAATAAGTAATGGTTTCGAGTCCATACCATAGTCAGCAGTCATTTGTTTCATCCATAGGAGTTGAGTACAACAGCTTCCCATTGCAATATATTCTGCCTCTGCAGTAGATAACGACACACAATTTTGTTTCTTGATGAACCAAGCAATAAGATTATTTCCCATAAAGAAACAACCTCCACTTGTACTTTTCCGATCATCTATGCTACCTGCCCAGTCCGCGTCACAATACCCTACAAGACTTACAGTAGTATCTTTAGTAAAAAAGATGCTAAGCTTGTAAGATCCCTTTACATACCTGAGTATACATTTAGCTGCAGTAAGATGACTCTCTTTGGGTTCAGCTTGGTATCTTGCACAGAGACCAACCGACAAACTCAAGTCTGGACGACTTGCTGTGAGATAAAGCAACCCTCCGATTAGGCTTCTGTAAGCCGTTATGTCAACTGGTTTTTCCACCTCGTCTCTTGACAACTTCTCGTTTGATCCCATCGGAGTTTTAGCAGACTTGCTCTTCTCCATGCCAAACTTCTTTACCAAGTTTTTTGCATAAGTACTTTGATTCACGAATATTCCTTCAGACGTTTGTTTGACTTGAAGACCTAAAAAATAAGTAAGTTCTCCGTTCATACTCATTTCGAACTCTTGAGTCATTACCTTGACAAACTTGTCAACCATTTGTTGTCTGGTTGAGCCGAAGACAATGTCATCGACGTATATTTGCACCACAATGAACCCTTCTTCACTTTTGTGTGTGAACAGAGTCTTGTCAACACTGCCACGCACATATTGATTATCAACCAGAAAGGTTGCTAACCTCTCATACCACGCCCTAGGTGCTTGTTTGAGCCCATACAAGGCTTTGTTTAACTTGTAAACATGATTCAGATGCTTAGAATCCTGGAAGCCTTTTGGTTGTTCCACATACACTTCCTCTTGCAGATTTCCGTTCAAAAATGCACTCTTGATATCCATCTGATAGAGCTTGAAACCCATTTTGCATGCCATTCCAAATAGGAACCGAATCGATTCTAGTCGAGCAACAAGTGCAAAGGTTTCTTCAAAATCAACTCCTTCGACTTGTGAATAGCCTTGTGCAACTAACCGAGACTTATTTCTCATAACATTCCCTTCTTTGTCTATCTTGTTATTAAAGATCCACTTTGTTCCAACAACATTTACTTTGTCCGGCCTTGGAACAAGTATCCAAACATTCAGCCTTGAGAAGTTTGATAGTTCCTCTTGCATAGATGAAATCCAGAAATCATCAGTAATCGCCTCTTTGTAGGTCTTAGGCTCAATCTTGGATACGAAGCAGATTTTATCAACTATATCCACAAGACTTTGACGTTGTGTCATGAAGGAACAAAAGCTTGTTATTGTGCTTCCAGCAAGCTGCTTAAAGTTGATTTGCTTCCCACGAGTGATTCTCTCCCCCTGAATCTCTCCTATGACATCTGTAAGGGAGTGATTCCTATGCACTTGTGGAGTTGTTGCTGTCACAAATTCTCTTGTGTTTGTGTTGTGATTATCTGCATCAATATCAGAGTTCCGGTTGCTTTCACTGAGATCATCAAGAGTTAAACGGAACGTAGATGAATCATCGAAAACAATATTCATTGTTTCTTGCACTGTAGACGTTCGTTTATTGTATACACGAAATGCTGTACTTGATCCTGAATAACCAAGAAAAACCTCGTCATCACTTCGTGAGTCAAATTTCCCCAAGTGATCTTTATCATTGAGTATGTAACATATACACCCAAACACATGAAAGTAATGAACTGTTGGTGTTTTTCCTTTCCAAAGCTCATAGGATGTCTTGTTGGTCCCTTTTCTTACATACACTCTATTGATAATGTAGCATGCGGTGTTGACAGCTTCAGCCCATAACGATTTCGATACGTTGCTTCCATATAACATTGCCCTTGCCATTTCTTGCAAAGTTCTGTTCTTCCTCTCTACTACACCATTTTGCTGAGGTGTTCTCGGAGCTGAAAATTGATGCGCAATTCCTTGTTATGAACAAAATATCTTAAAGATGTCATTCTCAAATTCTCCACCATGATCACTGCGAATGTGTTTAATGCCTTCACGTTCGTTCTTCAATTGAAGAGCTAACAACCTGAAGCTCTCAAATGTATCGCTTTTCTCTCAAATGAATCGGACCCATGTGTAACGACTGAAGTCATCAACAATCACCAAAATATACCTTTTTCCTGCTAGACTCTCAACTTGAATGGGACCCATTAGATCCATATGGACAAGTTTAAGTGCCTGTTTCGACCGTACATCTGGTACCGACTTGTGTTGGGTTTTCACTTGTTTTCCTGAGTTACAGGGTCCACACACAAACTCATGATTTGCTTTGAGCTTAGGCAATCCTCTGATGATTTCCTTAGATGCTAGTTCAGCCATTGTTTTAAAATTCATATGACCAAGACGTTGATGCCAAACCTGAGTTTCACTTTCTGATCTCGATGTCATACACTGAGTACCTGGAACCCACATGTAATTCACTTGATGTTCGAACTCCTTCTAGATGAATCAGTCCGCGACTATCAATGGCTTGACAGGTCGTTCTTGTGAATGTAACGTCGAGTCCAGTATCACACAGTTGACTTATACTAATCAGATTAGCTTTCAGTCCATCGACTAAATACACCTCTGTCAACTTAGGATCCATAGCATTTACAGTTTGACCTTTGGCTCGAATTTTTCCTTTTGCTCCATCACCAAAAGTCACTCTGCCAGTCTTGACATTTTCCAGTCCCTGTAATGTTCCTTCTTCTCCTGTCATGTGCTTCGAGCAACCACTGTCAAAATACCATGTTCCTTTAGAGGTGGTTCCATCAAGTTGTCTATCAGCAGTAAAGGCCACTCTACTGTAGAGATCTACCCGTTTTACCCACATTTGTTGTCTATTTTCTCCATTGTAGGTAAATTTTTGTTGTCTCCTGATTTGCTGAATACGTTGATACCATAGGCGACATTGAGACTTTATGTGACCTTGGTTTCCGCAGTACCAGCAGCGAATCGCTCTTCTCCATCTTGATCGATGGTGATCACTTATCTGTCTCTCCCATCCGAGACCTGATCTTGATTGTGACTCTTTTGAGTATTGATCATGACTTCCCTTCTGTCCAAGGTTAATGTTGACAGATTTGTTTGAAGCTTGAACAAATTTGTGTTATGCGACAGCGGCACCTTTGTATCCAAGGCCTTGATTGTCCTTGTCAGTCCTTCCTATTGTCAAGAGATAGTCAAGATCTTTGGTGCCTTTGGACAGCATTCTAATATGTTTCATCTGTTCAGATAGTTGTCTTTCAAGTTCAGAATTTCTACTCCTTGTATCCGTTAGTTCCTTCTCAGCTTTTGCCAGTTCATTTTCAAACAACTGTTTTTCCGCTATCAAGCACATGTTTTCTTGCTTTGTATCGACCAGCGATTTGACAAGTAGTTTGATTTGATCATCAGGCAACATGTCTAGTTCATCTTCAGAGTCTGTCTCTACCATATCTTTTTCTACATTGCCCAAAAGCTGAGTATCATCTTTGTGAGTGATTGGGTTCTTTTGAAATTCACCCATTTGCACAGCTGTTTGTTCAATCGCTTGTTCTATGTTTTCTTCCTCATGATCTCTGAGACTAACAATGCCAATTTGAGCAACAAAGTGATTAAGTATATCACTCGCATCTTCATTGTCAGAATCTGACTCTCTCATCGATGTAAATGCTGACTTCCCGTTCACTCGAGTGGTACACTCTTTTTTGGTGTGTCCATACCCTTTGCATTCATAGCATTGAATCGTTATTTTTCTCTTGGCAGTAGGACATTCGACCTTAAAATGTCCGTATCCTTGACATTCGAGACATTGCTTGTCAGATTTGCGATTGTATCTTTCTGATGAGACTTTAACAGAGGTTTGATACTCTCTTCTTTGTCCTCTCTCAGCTTTTCTCAAAAAACGTTTAACTATCAAACCAACTTTTTCTTCCAAGTCATCAGATACTTCCTTTTCATTTGATTCTTTTTCCGTGACTAGAGCTATACTCTTGCCTTTGTTTGTCTGTCTGGGAGCTAATTGCAATTCATACGCTTGCATCATACCTACTACTTGATCAAATTTAAGAGTATCCGAGTTTTGAGATACCTTAAGAGCTAACCTATGTCCATGAAACTTCGAGGGAAGGCATCTTAGAAATTTCTTCACCAATTTCTTATTTTTGTATGTCTTTCCTAGAATCAGAGCTTCATGTGAAAGAGACGACAATTTACTACTGAACTCACCAATAGTTTCTTCCTCTTGCATGGTCATATTTTCGAATTGAGATGCGAGAATGTCAATACGTGTCCTTTTAACACTGCTCGTTCCTTCAAACCCGACTTGAAGAATACCCCATGCTTCTTTCGCACTTGTACATCCTTGTACCCTTTTACACTGATTACTGTGAAGTGAGCTGAAAATGGTTGATAAGGCCTTAGAGTTCCATTTTGCATCAGCTTTTTCTTCAGCCGACCATTGTCTCCTGGGTTTTGGTTTGAGTGTCCCATCCTCATCTCTGATCGTTGGCGGTTCCCATCCTTCTTCAACTGCAAGCCACGCATCAGAGCCTATTTCCTGAATGTTTTGTGCCATTTGGACTTTCCAGTGTCCATAGTTATCTGGATCTAGCTTGAGCGTTTTAGCTACTACCATCAGCTGTTGTTGTGGATTTTCCATTTTGTTCTCCAGGATCGAACACCTGAAACACTTAACAAAGTTATGCGGTGACCTGCTCTGATACCAACTGAAAATGGACTATATTACCAAACAACTTTGATTCCACAAAGAATTACGTTTTTATTAAGAGTTCCTTTTTTACAAAAGACAATTCTAAATATCAATTCTTCTAGCAAACAATCGATCCTAAAAACTACCTCTACAATTCGATAACCTAGAAGTACTATCTCAAAAGCTAATCTCTAAAACTACAATTCTCAAAATCCTTGAAAATTGAATTACATCTCGAGATCCCTTTTATAGATGAAGAGCACTTTTTATCTGTTTCCTTATTTTTAGGAATCTAACTAAAAATCCTCTTCTTGGAATATGCTGATAAGATTCCTTCTTGATAATCCTTATCATATATTTGAAATTCAAACTTCATAAGCTTCTGATCCCGACCTTCTCGCTTGTCTTCAACCGCTCGAGTCATGTGATCTTCAGCGAATCTTTAATCTCCCCCTTTTTGACTTTAGTTGATAGTAAGCAAACACCTGCATTTTCAAACACTTGACAGTACTTGTTGTCTCCAACAACAGTATAGTAATTACAAGAATAACAAAATAACCTTCAAATAAAAACGATCATAAATCCATGTTCCCGCAACATCTCTAAAGAGGTGCAGACATTCATCAAGATGATGATTAACATTATAAGTTCAACAGGAAATGACATAAAATGAAATGCCACAGGCTGGCCAAAAATTTCACAGCAATTCATCTTGAAACATGTATCAGATTTTGAATGTCCTGCTGAGATTTGCGTGGATCCAAACTGTTCTGGATTTCAACTTCTCCTTCATGCATAGACAGACGATGGTTACCGTTGTTGCTAGTCTTGAGATCATTCGACGTGGCATTTGGAATTTCTTCAGGTGAATAATACTTTAGACTCCCACATTACCTGACTCCGAAAGCTGTGTCGTGCCTTTGTTTTCAACTATTAATACACTATTTTTTGTTTGGTTCGCTGAAAACAGATTAGAGAATGAGCATTTGAACAATGTCGGGAAATACCGAGCCTTCAAATCTGTTCCATTACCGTTCAATTACGATGAAGATGACGATAAAAACGATTAGTAGTTTCAGAAGATCCGTGAATACAATCTCATCTACAGCTACCAATTCACAGTGTCCCTCTTCGTTTTTTATTGTTCTGTCAGATATAGAGATGCATATAACATATAGTTCGATCATTAGTGGTGAATCGTGTAAAGATCATATTCTTCAGACCCTTAATTTCAGTTTATATGATTCTTACTATTCTACTTTGTTTTTCATACCTGTTGAACAAAATAGCTGAAAAATGTATTGAAGAAGACTGTCATAGCAATTACAAACAGAGAGAATGCTGTTTTTTGAATAAAAGAAAGAAAGAAGGAAAGCTGTGAATAAATATTTAAATCTACTCAGTGAGCCTTCTTCCGAGAGAAAGGGTTTCTATTTCCTTTATGCAAAGTTTGAAAATGGACTATATTACCAAACAGTTTTGATTCCAGAAAGAATTACGTTTTTATTAAGAATTCCTTTTTTACAAAAGACAATTCTAAAGATTAATTCTTCTAGCAAACAATCGATCCTAAAAACTACTTCTACAATTCGATAACCTAGAAGTACTATCTCAAAAGCTAATCTCTAAAACTACAATTCTCAAAATCCTTGAAAATTGAATTACATCTCGAGATCCCTTTTATAGATGAAGAGCACTTTTTATCTGTTTCCTAATTTTTAGGAATCTAACTAAAAATCCTCTTCTTGGAATATGCTGATAAGATTCCTTCTTGATAATCCTTATCACATATTTGAAATTCAAACTTCAGAAGCTTCTGATCCCGACCTTCTCGCTTGTCTTCAACCGCTCGAATCACGTGATCTTCAGCGAATCTTCAATCTCCCCCTTTTTGACTTGAGTTGATAGTAAGCAAACACCTGCATTTTCAAACACTTGACAGTACTTGTTGTCTCCAACAACAGTATAGTAATTACAAGAATAACAAAATAACCTTCAAATAAAAACGATCATAAATCCATGTTCCCGCAACATCTCTAAAGAGGTGCAGACATTCATCAAGATGATGATTAACATTATAAGTTCAACAGGAAATGACATAAAATGAAATGCCACAGGCTGGCCAAAAGATCTAGAGCTAAACAGTAGCTCCCCCTAAATTCTATGTGCTCCCCTTTAATCAGACACATCAAAAATTTCTTGGTCCGTCTCCTGACTCTTTACTCCCCCTGCTTATCATCACACAAGTCAAAAACAACAACTATGAATTCACCATTAACAAGCAGTATGAGAAATCTAACCTCTGAGTGCCTTCTTGCACAAATGCGTGATCTCTTCAGACATTACCAAAATCGTTTCCAAAAGCTCTTTAGGTGTATACGTCTCTTCTCCCACGGACGCCTTAGCTTTTCCTTTCAGTTTCTTATCTTTCGTCTTGGTACTGGAGACAGATGCAAAGGATGCAGGCACTTCACGCTGCTTGGCCAGCAAACGAGTGAGTAGTGATGGATATGGAAGATAGAGCTTCGATTTGGAGTCTCTTGTAGACGCAACAACCTTCTTGATTTGGCTGAATATCACTTTGCCGATATTCAACCGAGTTCTGGTCCCGATCCTATACGCCAATTGTAGTCTCAGTAGGCTGACATATCCTTCATTTGATGTGGGAAGCCAATTTGTACAGCAGAATGTGTACAACTGTGAGTACAACTGCCCTAGATGCGCCTTTTTGACCCTGTTCAGATTCTTGATAACTCTTTCAGTGACAGTTTCGGCTATATCCTCTGAAAGCACTTCAAGCTTTTGAGGATTGGATCGATTTGTCACATTCGGTGAATCTAACACCTCATTGATCTTCTCGGGTGAAATCACATACTTGTGGCCTCTCAGAAACACAGTCCAAGATTCACTTTCTTGATCAAGATAGGGCATGTTTGCCCACAACTCAAAAAGCACATCAGTAGAATAATCAACTACAGAATCCAAATACCTTAACAAACCCACATCCTTAAGGAGTTGAACTAACTCAGACTCCTGCTCATCAAATGTATACGCACATTCCACTATAAATCGTTCATTCGAGGAGGAATAGAGCTTGTACCTTCGGTAAGCGTCTGCAGAGCTGAAAGTTCTTTGATCGAACTCAGGGGTTAGAGATTGAGTGAAATCTCCTGTTCTGGCTATGCGACGAGACTTGCGGTTCTCTGAGGCCACCAAATCCTCAAGACGACGCTTGAGGCTCCTTCGAGATGCCTTCGCTCAGGGTATGGTACTTTTAGTACCTTGAACCAAGGAGTCCTAATTTTGCTTAGCCTCTTCCTTGTCTTCTTGGATGGAAATTGGAGACTCAAATCTGCAGAATCTTGAGGGGGAACCCTCAGTTTGCTCCTGCCCACTTTGGAAGTTTGCATGTGATGCTTCGTCTTCGTAGTTGAACTCCCAGGTCATTTTGAGTTCATCACGTCCCTGAGGCTCAGTAGTTTCTATCGGTTCTTGAACGATTGCCGCCTTAGTTTCCTTCGGGTTCACCGAAAGTCTCAACCCCTTGGGTTGATAAACCACTATCGCCCTCTCTTGGTTTGTCACATACGCTACGATGTTTCGTAGTGAGAGCCCGGTTACAGATGCATTCTCCATCTTGAATTTCGGCTATTTGAGACTTAGGGTTTTCTTTTCTCTCTTAGTTGAAGGCTGATTTGATTTTGTTTGTTGAGACTGTTGAATTTCCCTTTGACTTTTTGATCTATTTATATCCTCCTTAATGGACCTGAAACAAAACGAACATACGGCCCCCCTTTCCTTTTTCCAATTCTTCCAAATCGAATAATTAATGAATGCATTGAATCAATTTCACACACAACCCATCGATTCACAATTGAGAGTTAAATCCATTCTCTTCTCTTATTCATTGAATCGAGTGACCCAGATTAATCTTGACATGATGAGCACTAAAAACAAGATTCATTGTATGTACTCCCCTTTTTTTTTATTCCTCTCATAATTTTTGATTTGTCATATGCAAGCTGTTTCAGCTAGCTGAAGTCCGAGATTTCCCAACATATCCATACTCAGCAAGACATGCAATCAAGTTTAAGATGTGATGACTAGACTTTCACACCATCATACCTTACATATGCTCATTTCCATATATGGTTCCTTGCAACCACCTCTTCTCATGAACAAGATATATTTGTCTTGAGGAATTACGAGGTTGAGATACTTGGATGATGTGATCCATCGGGTTTGATTGTTTATCTTGTTACAAGTCAGCATTTCGTTTGAAACGACCTTTTGCATACAACCTTTTCAAACTATCATTTCAAACGATCATTAGACTTATTTAGATCGTCTGAAAAAGTCGTTTGCACACAGAGATATGTAAGGTTGTTTGGGAAACAACCATGGTTTGTAAATATAAACGATCTTTTATTTTTACAATTTAGGCATAATTATGACGTAAGAGAAAGTATATGATTTACGTTATGCTTCACGAAGAAAAATCATTTGTTTTTTCTTTTTATTGTCCTTAAGAAAACCTTTTATTAGCACGGTGCAATTGCTTTACAACCCTGCAACAACATATATTACAACAGACTGAGACTAACATAAAACTTAACATGATTATCTAAGGATGACCTTGAAATCTTAGAATACAAAAAGCTGATTAAAAGACTTCTGAACTTAACATTAGATTTGCTCAAACAACTAATGCCAAGAGTACCATAGACCTTGAACCAACAAAATCAATTGCAATTTTTTTATCTCCTTGTCCTTATTTGTGATAAGTATATTTGAAAAGATATTGCACATGTTCTTCCTTTCATTCCCAAAAAAAATTTCTTTCTGGTTTAGACAGATCTCCAAAACGTTGCTTGAAATTCTTTATCATTAATCAAATCATACTATATACTACATAAGGTACGTCATGACCGGATTAATCAAAAAAATCTTTTTGAGCTTTTGATTTCATGCAACTAGATATATCATTATACAGTACCTTATCAAAACCGGATTATAATTGGTTAAAATATGTCTTCAGTTACATAAATCGTTTGGTTAATCTAGTATAGATGATATGATCAAAAGATGAATTGTATTGTTCCTCTCTAAGGTATTTATACAGAGTATTAGCTAGGGTTTAACACGTTACATATTATTATTAAAGATACTGAAGAGATAGTTATTGATCTAAGGAACAAATACAAGGAAATGAAAGACTCTGAGTGCACCAGAGTCTTCCACAAGATTGCAAGGAAGGTTCACCGTTTGGGCTTCACGTATCCATTAAGGTTAATGGGCCTTCTGGACCCAAGGATTTGGGCCAAGATTCACATCACTCGGGTCTTCTTCTTCAAGTGAAAAGAGTGAAGAAGAAGGAAAAGAGGATCGAGAAGCTTCGAGTATGTTAAGCTTCCTCTTTCTCTCTCGGTTGCAACCCTATTTTTCTTTCGATTGTATATAAGAGAGCTAGGCTCTAATTTTTTGTAAAATAGAAAGGATATAGTGTGAGTTTCTGGTATATCGGAACTCGGTGATAGTGGATTCTGGAGTACCGACTTCGGCGAGACGTAGGATTCTATTTTGGAGTCCGAACTCGTTAATCTCTTATGTCATTTCTTCTCTCAATCTTCCTTCTACTTTTATCCGCACAAATTGGTATCAGAGATTTGTTAAGGAGGATTCTTTATCAAGAATCGATAAAAAGGAAGAAGGAGTCATCAAGTACAAGTGATGACAAAGTCGAAGTCGAAGATTGCAGTCTTCGACGAATCTGGTGATTACGGTGTGTGGAAGAAGATAATGATCACTTTTATCACAGTAGAAGGGTTGAAGGATGTTCTCAAGACTCACGAACCAAATGTTTTATAGGAAGAAGAAAAGAAGAAACCAGATCAGAAAGCGAAGCTAATTGAGGAAGAACAAGCTTTTTCAGATAGAGAGGAGAAGGATTTAAATCTGATCTTCTTGGGTGTCGGTGATAAGGTCATGAGGAAGATCGAGAGCTGTACAACCACAACTACTAATATCGAGACATTGGACATGTTATTTCTTCCCACAACTCTTCCAGATAGGATATTTTCACAACTTGAGGTTTATTCGTTCAAGATGCAAGACAACAAATCTATAGATCAGAATGTAGATGATTTTCGGAAGCTTGTTGGAGATCTGAGACATCTTCAAATAGAAGTAGAGGAAGAGACACAAGCGATACTGTTGTTAAAAATCTTTACCTGAAGAATATGAACATCTCAGAGAAACATTGACGTATAGCAAAGAAAAGCTTTGCGTTGATGATGTTGTTATGGCAGCTAAGTCAAAAGAAGTGAAACTGAAGAAAGGTGGGAACATCAGTAGAGAAAACGGAGAGGGTCTATTCATAAGAGGCAAATCAGAGACCAAGAAGAATGGAAATTGGTCCAAAGGAAGAAGTAAATCAAGATCAAAGTCAAGATAAGAAGAAATGAGAATGTTGGATCTGCGGGAAAGAAGGACACTACAAGAGGCGATGCTACAAATGGATTGAAAGAAATAAGGGAAAGATCAGCAAGAAGGAGAATCATCTTTAGCCAGAGATGATGCTAAAGATCTTATAGGGTTGGTGGCATCAGAAGTGAATCTATCTTGTGGAGACATCAACCAAGAAGAATGGATTATGGACTCCGGATGCTCATTTCATATGACACCTAGAAGAGATTTATTCACGACATTCAAGAAGCATTCAACCGGGAAAGTCAGAATGGCTAACGAGACATTTTGTCAAGTAGAAGGTATCAGGTCAATTAGATATATAAATCCAGATAACACTAGTTTTGTTCTTCATGGTGTCAGGTATATATCGGGGATCTCTAGGTAGTCAAAG
This sequence comes from Lepidium sativum, assembly GCA_023374145.1. NCBI lineage: Eukaryota > Viridiplantae > Streptophyta > Magnoliopsida > Brassicales > Brassicaceae > Lepidium > Lepidium sativum. The sequence continues at coordinate 84,504 of JAKUCM010004571.1, read as the reverse complement.
GAAGCATGGTGATTCTCAAGGGAAACAGGAGACAATCACTGTACATCTTCCAAGGCACAGCTCAGGTAGCAGAATCAAATGCAGCAGTATCAAAGAAAGATATTGAAAATACCGAAAGGGACAACACAAGACTATGGCACAGTCGCATGGGTCATATAAGAGTTCAAAGTCTTAAGATACTTCAAAAGAAAGGATGCATCAAGAACTCAAAAATCACAGACATCGATTTTTGTGAAGACTGTGTGTTTGGAAAAACACACAAGGTAAGCTTTGGTACATGTAAACATGTCACAAAAGAAAAATTAGATTATGTACATTCGGATTTATGGGGCTCTCCTAATGTTCCATACAACTTAAGTAAATGTCAGTATTACATCTCGTTTACTGATGATTATTCTAGAAAAGTTTGGGTGAGTTTTCTCAGGTTTAAGGACGAAGCTTTTAAAAGCTTTGTGGAATGGAAAACAATGGTAGAGACTCAAACAGAAAGAAGGGTAAACTCAGGACTGACAATGGACTTGAGTTTTGCAACTATGAATTCGACAAATTCTGCAAGGAAGAGGGAATAGTAAGACACAGGACGTGTACTTACTCACCACAGCAGAATGGGATAGTAGAGCGACTAAACAGGACTACAATGAACAAGGTTCGAAGTATGTTAAGTGAGAGTGGATTGAAGCCAAAGTTCTGGGCTTAACCAGTATCTACAACCATCTATCGGAGAAATAGATCACCCTCATCAGCAATCGAATTCATTATACCAGAGGAAACATGGACTTCAGCAGCACCAAACTTGGAGAATCTAAGAAGATTTGGATGTCTGGTGTATGTTCACACATCTGAGGGAAAACTAAAACCTCGAGCAAAGAAGGGAGTGTTCACAGGATATCCTACAAGGGTGAAAGGATACAAAGTGTGGCTCATAGACGAACACAAAAGTGTCATAAGCAAGAGTGTGGTCTTTAGAGAAGACATGGTTTATAAATATATCAAGTTAGAGAGACTAACATGTATAAATCATTCTGATTCTAAAAAGTTTCTAAGTGTTGAGTTTACAGGAAGAAATGAAGATGAAGGTGGAGCTACTACAACAGAAGAAAGTAATGAAGAGCCTGTAAACTGGAGTGGTGAAAACAAAAATCAAGAGGAAGACAATTCAGACTCCTTAGAGGATTATCAACTTGCTCGAGACCGGACTCGGAGAATAATAAATCCACCAACCAGATATCAAGATTACGAATGTTAAGGAGAAGCAGAGGATGAAGCCATGTATGTTTTCACTTGTGCTCTAACAGAAGATGCAGAACAAGGAGAAATCATTCTCGGAAGCAATGGGTGATCTGATAGTGTCAAGTGGAAATAAGCATTTGTAGAAGAGATGAAGTCACTCCACAAGAACGACACATGGATTCTGGTAGATAGACGAGAAGGTAAGAAGGTAATAGGATGCGAGTGGGTATTTAAAAGAACGGCAGGTATTGCAAGAGTAGAGAAGCCAAGGTTCAAATCAAGATTGGTTGCAAAAGGTTACAACCAGAAGGAAGGCATAGATTTTACAGAAATTTTTGCACCAGTGGTTAAGCACAAAACAATTAGATTCATTTTATCTATTCTGGCTAACTTTGATCTTGAGTTACAGCAACTCGACGTGAAGACAACTTTCCTTCACGACGACTTAGAGGAATATATACTTATGGATCAACCCGAAGGTTTTGTTAATAAACAGCATCCAAACAAGGTATGTTTACTCAAGAAATCTCTTTATGGTCTAAAGCAGTCCCCTAGGAAATGGAATAAGAGATTCGATGAGTTTATGCATAAAAGTAGTTACATAAGAAGTGAACATGATAATGGTGCTTACTTTAAGAAATTGGAGTCGGGTCAGTATATCTATTTGTTACTTTATGTTGATGATATTCTAATAGCGTCTAAGGATAAGTCACAAATAAGAATTTTAAAGGATTTATTAAAATCTGAGTTTGAGATGAAAGACTTAGGTGATGCTAGAAATATATTAGGAATGGAAATTTGTCGAGATCGTAATGCATGTACTCTCAAAGTCACACAAGGAAGCTACCTAATGCGAGTTCTAAGTAACTTCAAGATGGATCAAGCTAAGGCAATATCAACTCCCATTGGAGCTCATCTGAAGTTAAAGGCAACTACAGAGCAACAACTAAAGGATCGGTAGTAAAGCATGAAAAATATTCCATATCAAAGTGCAGTCGGAAGCATTCGCTACGCCATGATAGGGACAAGACCTGACCTTGCATTCACAGTGGGATTGATCAGCAGATACATGAGAAAACCAATCAAGGATCATTGGCAAGCACTGAAATGGGCACTCAGATATATCAAAGGATCGGCATCAACATGTTTATGTTATAGAAGGAGTGATGAATTCAAAGTTATGGGATAATGTGACTCGAACTATGGAGGAGACTTAGACAACATAAAATCAACTTCTGGGATCGCATTCACAGTTGGTGGAAACATAGTAAGCTAGAAGTCAAACGTGCAGAGTGTAGTGGCATTATCTACCACAAAGGCAGAGTACATCTCATTAACAGAAGCGGCGAGGGAAGGTGTATGGTTAAAAGGTTTGGCAGCAGAGTTTGGTTACCCGCAAGACTCAGTAAAAATCTATTGCGACTCTCAAAGCGCCATTGCACTCTCAAGGAATGCAGTGTATCACAAGAGAACTAAACATGTGGTTGTCAAGTTCAATTACATAAGAGACCAAATAAACAAAGGAGAGATCGAGGTGTTGAAGATATCAACTTCAGAGAATCCAACTGATATGTTAACTAAGTTAATTCCAGTCTACAAGATATAAGGAGCATTGAAGATGCTTCGCGTGTCGAAGAATTAAGTTGAAGGGAGACAAGAGATCCACCAAGACAAGGAAGATCAAGACTAAGGTGGAGAATTGAAGAGATAGTCATTGATCTAAGGAACAAATACTAGGAAATGAAAGATTCTGAGTGCACCAGAGTCTTCCACAAGATTGCAAGAAAGATTCAGCGTTTGGGCTTCACGTATCCATTAAGGTTAATGGGCCTTCTGGACCCAAGGCTTTGAGCCAAGATCCACATCACTCGGGTTTTCTTCTTCAAGTGAAAGAGTGAAAAAGAAGGAAAAGAGCATCGAGAAGCTTCGAGTCTATTAAGGTTCCTCTTTCTCTCTCGGTTGCAACCCTATTTTTCTTTCGATTGTATATAAGAGAGCTATGTTCTAAGTTTGTGGAAAATAGAAAGGATATAGTGTGAGTTTCTGGTATATCGGAATTCGGTGATAGTGGATTCCGGAGCACCGACTTCGGCGAGACGTAGGACTCTATTTTGGAGTCCGAACTCGTTAATCTCTTGTGTCATTTCTTCTCTCAATCTTCCTTCTACTTTTATCCGCACAAATACGCTATTTATTCCTTGATACACCCCGCAAGATGGAGCGGATTTAGCCAATCCAATCTTATTCATTATGTTCTGAAATGGTGCATGAGTGAGAGGCTTTGTGAGTGCGTTTACATGAGACACTCGGAGTGTGCCTGAGGTGATAGATGCTTCATTCTTGAGTGAAAACGGTATTAGCAAGTGAACGATATTCTGGTTCCATCTACGAACGAGCGACTCCCTTTTGTTTGCGTGAAGACCACGATCTAGGATGGTTGCCAATATAAATTATATACGCATTTGTGCTAACATAATCGTCCAGATCACCTGCCTAATCAGCGTCCGAGAAGCCACATAGAGAAGTGGAGTTTCCTTTGGTGAAATAGAGACCATGTGATGGAGTGCCCCCTAAATACCAAAGTAACCGTTTGGTTGCATTCCAATGATCAGATGTAGGAGCATGCATGATCTGATATAAACGATTAACCGCAAATGAAATGTTTGGGCGTGTAAAAGTCAAATATTGTAAACATCCTATGGTGGCTCTGTATTCGGTAGGATCAGACAGCTTATTCCAGCGTGCATAGACAATTAAGGTGAAGCTACCATATGAGTTACAACAGGATTTGCATTTAACATGTTGGTGCGTGTGAGGAGATCGAGAATGTACATTCTCCAAGAAGTAGTGTAAATCTCTTGGATCTTTCACAAAAACGTGTTGCAAGTATCACCACTGTATTTTTTAAGGAGATTAGCATCATTACCCGTGACAATTATATCATCGACATACATCAACATATAAACGAAATGAGAGCCATCTTTGAGTATGAACAGCGAAGCATCATCGAGTGAATTGACAAACCCAAACAAGATAAGATGATTTCAGAGTTATTGATACCAAGCCCAGAGAGCTTGTTTGAGGCCATATACTATTTTATGTAAAAGACATACATGATTTGGGCGATTGACATCAACAAATCCAGCAGGTTGCTTGATAGATACCTCCTCTGTCAATGTATCGTGAAGAAACACATTGTGTTAGATAATTCCTTAGTTTAGGCTCTAAGTTATCTTTAGATAAGAGTTAGTTACTAGAGATAACACCAAATTCTTTTAAGATTAGATTCATGTAATTCCTGTTAGATTAGAGAGATTAGCCTAGTCTATAAATAAGAGTTTTGGAGAGAGTTGTTCTTTAAGATTTGTGAAAGTAATTTGGTTACGTTTTGAGCAAGTTTCTTAATCAATAAAGAAGAGCAAGTCCTTTAAAAGTCTTTTGCAAATATCGCTTTTAATTGGTATCAGAGCTTGAGTCAAAGATCCGATCGAGCAAGGAAAACTTATGTTTTCAAACAATGGAAGAGAAGAAAGACGAGGAGGTCGAGGCCGAGGACGTGGACGTCAAGGTCGTGGAAGGGGTCGAGGAAGATCAAGTCACCGAGACCAAGAGGAAGAGACCAAAAGTTATGAAAAAAAGGAAGTAGAGATCAATCCAAAGTGATATGTTGGAGATGTGACAAGCCGGGGCATTTTGTTTTAGCATGTCCCGATAGACCTAGAGAGAGTCAAGAAGCAACTCTCAATGAACATCAAGATAAGGAAGAAGAAATTGAAGAAGAATCCCTTTACGTTCATGAAATTGTGTTGAATGAAGATAAAGTTTTTCCTAAAGCTTATGAAACAAGTAAAGAAGGCTCAAAATAAAAAATTTGGTACCTTGACAATGAAACAAGTAATCACATGACGGGAAACAAAGAATTCTTCTCTAAAATATATGAAAATGTCAAAGGAAAAGTAAACTTTGGAGATAGATCATATGTCAATATAGTTGGGAAATGATCTATTATGTTTATTGGCAAAACCGGAGAGAGAAAGGTACTCAAAAACATTTATTTTATATCCGAGTTGAGGCATAATATCATAAGTCTGGGACAAGCAACTGAGAATGGATGTGAAGTTAAGATGAAAGGAGATTGACTACACCTTAGAGACTCACGAGGAAGACTATTAATTAAAACTACAAGATCATTAAACCGACTGTACAAAACGTCACTCGAGATCATTACTCCCGGAATTCAATTCGGAATTACGGGGATGAATGTTTGATAATTCCTTAGTTTAGGCTCCAAGTTATCTTTAGATAATATTTAGTTACTAGAGATAACACCAAATTCGTTTATAATTAGATTCATGTAATTTCTATTAAATTAGGGAGATTAGCCTAGTCTATAAATAAGAGTCTAGGGAGGGTTGTTCCTTAAAATTTGTAAAAGTATTTTGATTAAATTTTGAACAAGTTTCTTAATAATAAAGAAGAGCAAGTTCTTTAAAAATCTTTTGCAAATCTCGTTTTTACATTGTTGACGTCCAGATGTTTGATCGGCAAGTTATTGTTGACTTAATCACCCGACTAAAAGTCTCTTTATAATCAATGCCAAGTTGTTGATTATACCCTTGTGCAACCAATCTTGCTTTAAACTTGTCAATAGAGCCATCATGTTTATATTTAATCGTAAAAATCCACTTCGTACCAATAATATTCTGGTTTGCATCTGGCGGCACAAGTGACCATGTTTGATGCTTGACCATGTCTTAATTGAAGATGAACCTGTCAACGCATAACAAGTGGTGGGTTTGATTATGACTGCTTTACCTCTTGTCGTCATTTTGTTTGTGCTTGGAATATGTGTTGGAGATTGCAATATAGGCCCAGATTTAAGAAGTGGCTTATTAGTGGAATGGACTTGTTGATCGTTAATTACCAATTCTTCTTGATTTATTTCTTCTGTACTTTGGGCTTGATTTTCCTCATGGGTCTGATTTGAAGTAAGCCAATGGAGATCCAACTTTGGGTTGTGATTGTTGTAACTGCTAGGGGAGATGACTGCACTGGTGGCGATGGCGATGTTGGAGCATCTGATTGTGATAATATAGTTCTTGGTTCTGAAGACCCATTAAGCTGAGGACAAACACCAAGCAGAGGTGCTATGAGTGGCGGAAGAGGAATGTATGTTGGTGGTGGCATGAATGAAGAAGAAGATTCGAATAAAGAAGAAGAAGACATGGAAAACGTAGGAAAAGGAAATTGTGTCTCATCAAATCTTACATGGCGTAACACATAACCAATCTGACTTAGGATCCCAACAGAGATAAGCACTTTGTGACAAAGAGTAACCCAAAAATATACAAGATGTGGAAAGAGAATTGAGTTTATGACTAGTGTATGACCTTAACCAAGGATAATAAAGGCAACCAAAGATTTTGAGTTTGGAATAATTTGGTGTGGTGTTGAAGGGAATTTGGTAGGGAGATTTGAGTGAAAGAATAGGAGTAGGCATTCTATTTATGAGATAAACAGCTGTTGAAAAAACATAAGACTAGAAAGTGTTTGGTACCGAAGCGTGAGAAAGAAGAGAGAGACCGGTTTCGATGATATGTCTATGTCGGCATTCGGAGAGGCCGTTATGTTCCGGTGTATGAGGAAGTGTAGTAAGATAAGAAATACCACACTGAGCAAGAAAGGGACGAAGAGCGATGAATTCTCCCCCGTTATCTGAGAAAAGAGTACTCATTTTTGTTTGGGAGTTATTTTCAACAATATTTTTGACTCGTATGAAAGTTTCTTTCACATGAGATTTGAGCTTGAGGGGATATAACCAAGTATACCTTGTGAAAGGATCCACAATGATTAGATTATACTTGAAATTGTCAACAGAAAGAATAAGAGATGTGCAAAGATCAGTAAAAAGATATTGAAATAATCAAAGTTGGAGAAAACGAAAGTTTATGGCTTTTATTACTTAAGCAAGCATTGCAAGACAAAGACAAAGATTGAGATTCTGAAACTATAAGGAAAAACTGGTAAGAATGGACTTTAAAATTTGGAGAGATGGGTGACCAAGGCGGGAATGCCACTGTGAAAGTGTGGTCTTGACAGTGGGAGAAGCAAAAAATGATATGGAAGATGTTAAAAAGAGTTGGCCACTTATAGAGCTCTGTTTTATTTCGTCTCCATATTAATGGGGCCTCCGCGCTCAGATGCTTCACCGGAAAACGATCATGAAAGAATTCCACTGAGACGTTATTACTGTTGCATAAGCGATACACATAAATGAGGTTTTATTGTATGTCTGGCATATATAATACATCGTTAAGGGACAAAGATTTAGTGCAAGAGGATGGGAGATTATAACCCGTGTGTGTGTTATGGGTAGCGTTGTTCCATTTCCAACAACAACTTTCTCGCCTCCTAGATGTGGTTGGTGAAGAGTGAAGTTGTTGAAGTCTAATGTGATGTGATGAGTCTCTCCAAAGTCCATTACGCAAGGCTGATGAGGCATTGTCATTGCAACTTTCGCTTGAGGCATCTAAGACTGTTGAGGCGTTGTCATTGCAACATTCGCCCGAGGATTCCATGTGTGTTGAGGAGTAGGAAGGAGTGGAGGTTGCTGTTGTTGTCTTATGAAGGACTGAAGTTGAGCACATGTTTTCGCAGAGTGTCCTTGTGTTCCGACTGTGAATTGGACTGAGAGTTGTTCCATTGTTGCTTGTAACGTTGATGTGACTTGTAACTTGTTGGTGTTGTTACTTAGCTGCTGCTTGTTACGGTTATTAGTTATATAGTTTGCAGAGATAGGACTCGTAATTGGTTCTGGAACAGAGAGTAAAGTGGCTTCTTGATTTCGAAGCTTCTCATGAAGCGCTGGCAACGTAGGTGGTGAGTCTCTGCCATTTGTTTGATCCACAACACTCTTGTAATCCTCTGGTAACCCTTGAGAATATAATCAATTTGATCTTCATGATCAATCACTTTTCCCAGTAAAGCTAATTGATAAAATCGAGTCACAATTCCTTAGATTTATTCATCAACAATTTTGGAGCCTTTTGTCCACTGCTTCTAGCTTGCAGCTGCTTGATGTGTCCACAACTGGGGGTCGCATTGGTTGTAGAAAAAGTAGACTTAGATATCTGCAGATGTCACAGCACAAGACAACAAAGACTGTATTGTCACATGTATAACACCAAGGAGAGCTGAAAAAATGAGTTTGTCTTGCCTTTGCTAGAGAATGTAAGTAGTGTTTGCTAGAGAATATTTGGAAGATTTTATCAAGAGAAGAAAAAAAAAAATATCTTCAAGTTTGTTAGAGAATATTTGGAATATCTTATCAAGAGAAGAAAAAGGAAAATATTTTCTCTGTGATAAGGAAATCGTTGAAGAGATTTTAGGGCAAGAGGGTTTGTCTCTTGTGCCTATAAATAGAGAGGTTAATTGTAAACCTAATTCTCTAAGAACTTAGGGAGAAGTTTTAGAGAGATTAGTGAATTGAGCCTAGGTTATCGATTAGGGTTTTTGAAATAGATTTAGGTTGGTTTCTCGAGTAGAATAATTCCAACAAGAATAGTTCTTTTGTAAGAAAAGAATATTGCTTAATAAATCGTATTTCAAAGTGATCTAGTCGATTGTTGTTTGCAATTTAGTTGAATTCTCTGCCTTTTCAATTGGTATCAGAGCGGGTCGCCGCATAACGTTTGTTACTGTTTGCAGGTGTTAGATCCTGAGGGCGAGATGGAGAATTCACAGCAACAGTTAGTTGTCGTTGCAAAAACACTTAAGTTGGATCCAAACAACTATGGACACTGGAAAGTCCAGATGGCTCAGCATATACAGGGTATTGATTCTGATGCGTGGCTTGCGGTTGAAGAAGGTTGGGAACATCCTGTTGTCAAAGATGCAGACGGTGCTACTGTCCCAAAGCCTAGAAAACAGTGGACTACAGAGGAGAAATCGTATGCTAAATGGAATTCTAAAGCCTTGTGAGCCATTTTCAGCTCTCTGCACAGCAATCAGTTCAAAAGAGTACAAGGCTGTAAAAGTGCAAAAGAGGCATGGGATATTCTTGAAGTAGGCTTTGAGGGTACTAGCAGTGTGAAAAGAACTCAGATTGACATCTTGGCCTCACGATTCAAGAATCTGACAATGGGTGAAGATGAGACGGTTGAAGAATTTAGCATTAAGCTGTCAGCTCTAGCACACGAAGCACTGATCTTGGGCAAAACGTACAAAGACAAGAAGTTGGTTAAAAAGTTCTTAAGATGTCTTCCAACTAATTTTCATGTCACAGAACTCTGACACAATGAGATATGATCAGGTTGTTGGTATGATGCAAGCATATGAGCTTCAGATCACAGCAAAGGAAGAGACCACTAAAGGAAAGAGTAGTGCTCTTGTATCTGAAAAAACAGCTCACAACAGGGAGTCAGTTGAAAATCTCGAAGAGCAAGTTGGATTATTTGTGAAAAAGTTCCTTCGAAAAGCTGAAAGAGAGAAAAAGAAGGAATATCAGGCGTGTGCTAAGCCAACAGCTGATAGAGACAACTACAGAGCTGACAAACAGTGTCTTGAATGTCAAGGTTATGGACACTTTAAATCTGCATGTCCATCAGCCAAGAGGAAGATGGCTATACAATGTTATGAGTGTAAGGGATATGGACATACCAAGAATGAATGCATGTATAAATTAAGTGGAAAATCAGCAATCACAACTCTGAGTGATACTGATAGTGACAGTGACGAGGATGATAACATTCTGAACCACTTTGTAGCTCATTTTGGCATTGTGGAAATGGAAGACAACAAGGAAGAAGTAGAAAATGCAGACCTTATTCCTGAAGGTCAAAAGGCTAGTAAGAATCAGATTTCTGCTGAACACCAAGGAACTGATACAAAAGATTCAGAGTCTCATGACGATTTTGATATGACTACAGAAGATAAGATGAGCATGTTGGTGACATCTTGGGTTAAAACACAAGACAAAAATAAACGTCTAATGATGGACAAACGGGTTGCTCTTGAAAAGCTACAACAAGCTGAGAATGAACTCAAAGATGTCAAAGCTAAGAATGCAGAGCTGGAAAGTAGATTGTTTGAGCAGATGAAGCAGATCAGATTGATGTCTAAAGGAACAAAGGATTTAGACTATCTATTGACTGTTGGAAGGACATCTAATGATAGTTCTGGTTTGGGTTATAAGGGGAAGGAATTTGCAGAGATGAAGTTTATCAAGGCTACTGGTTCATCAGAGAATGTAGATCAATTCAAACCCTTGCAGCAAAAGGGTGGAGTACAGCATCAACATCAACATCAACATCAATGAGCTGGTCTAGGGTGGAAATATGAGAAGACTCAGTATTATGGATCGCATTGGGGTCATCCAGTAAAGTGTTGGTATTATGGCAAAGAAGGGCATATGGGATATCAGTGTTATAAGCTTCAATCTAGGGTTCAACGAATTTGGAGACAACGAAAGTTTACCTTCAATGGTAAAAACAGAAACCAAATTTGGGTTAAGCAAATAGATTTGTTCTGCAGAGTATCATTCACAGCTGAGAGAAGTGATAATTGTAACTCAATGAGCAAGTGGTACTTTGATAGTGGTTGCTCAAGACATATGACAGGAGAACAAGGTTCTCTACAAGATCTTGAGATGGTCACTGCTGGAAAGGTGACTTTTGGTGATAGTGCTAAAGGAAAAATTCATGGCAAAGGGACTACGGGAAGTTCAAGAGAACCTAAACTTCGAAATGTTTTCCTTGTTGATGGACTAAAAGCAAATCTGATTAGCATCAGCCATCTGTGTGATACATGACTTGATGTTACTTTTATAAGAACTGAATGTCGAGCTGTTGATGAGAAAAGGAGCTATTCATTTAGAAGGGGTTCGTACAGGAAATGATTGCTACATGTGGGTTCCTGGTTCATATTGCATGGTTGCAAAATCCGAAAGTGAAGCTCAGATTTGGCATCAACGTCTAGGTCACATGAATTTTAGGACTATGACGCAGTTATCTAACAAAGAGATTATCAGAGGGTTGCCAAAGCTTGAAACAAATCAGCAGTTTGTATGTGGTCCTTGTAGCATGGGAAAACAGGTCAAAACTCAACACAAGTCTGTTCTGGATGTTAGGTCCAAGAGTCTGTTGGAACTTGTTTATATGGATCTGATGGGCCCTATTCAAGTTGAAAGTATTGCTGGAAAAAAGTACATTCTTGTTTTGGTTGATGATTTATTCAGATACACATGGGTGCGTTTTCTTCGTGAGAAAAGTGATTCTTTTGATAGCTTCATGATCTTGGCACTTCAGCTTAAAAATGAACGTCAAGGCATCAAGTTCATTAGAAGTTATCATGGTGGTGAGTTTGAGAATGATCTATTCAAACGTTTTTGTTCAGAACAAGGTATTGATCATCAGTTTTCAGCACCACGAACACCACAACAGAATGGTGTTGTTGAACGCAATAACAGAATATTGCAGGAGATGGCAAGAGCAATGTTGCATGGAAGTAATGCACCTAAAAACTTCTGGGCAGAGGCTGTTAACACTGCATGCTACATCATCGATCGTGTCTATATGCGAAAAGGAACTACAAAGACGTCCTATGAGTTGTGGAAGGGTAAATCCGACAGTAAATTACTTTCACGTGTTTGGCTGCATGTGCTACATTCTGAATGATAAGGATCATCTTGGGAAGTTTGATTCTCGGAGTGATGAAGGCATGTTTCTTGGTTACTCAGGTTCAAGTACAGCCTTTAGAGTGTATAATTGTCGAACTTTGACAGTTCAAGAGACGGTGAACGTGGTCTTTGATGATGCTTCCACGTTTCAGCTCACACTTCAGCAACTTGATGAAAATGGTGAGCCTCAACAGTCTGTAGAGTCTAGTTCATGTGTTCGATCTACAGAACAGGTTGATGTTCCTCCTCAAGTGCATCGGAATCACTCCTCTAAAGATGTTATAGGAGAGATTCAGGGGGGAAGAGTTACACGAGGAAATCAGATTGATTTCAAACAGCTTGCTGGGAATGCAACGTTCATGGCTTTCATGGCACAGAAGCAAGAAGTTGCTGAATCGATCGAGTATGCTTGTTTTGTGTCAAAGATTGAACCCAAGACATACAAAGAAGCCCTATTGGATGAATTTTGGATTGCTTTTATGCAGGAGGAGCTGTCAAACTTTTCAGGGTTAAATGTGTGGATTCTTGTTTGTCGTCATAAAGATGTCAATGTTGTTGGCACCAAATGGATCTTCAAGAACAAGATTGACAAGGATGGGAATGTTGTAAGGAACAAGTCACGGCTGGTTGCTCAAGGTTACTCACAAGTTGAAGGTGTTGATTTTGAAGAGACATTTGCACCAGTTGCTCGTTTGGAGTCTATCAGGTTTCTGTTTGGAATGACTTGCAAGATGGGTTTCAAACTGTATCAAATGGATGTTAAGAGTACTTTTCTGAATGGATTTCTTCAAGAAGAAGTGTATGTTGAACAACCCAAAGGGTTTGAAGATCCAAAGCATCCTGATTATGTTTTCAAGCTAAACAAGGCATTGTATGGACTTAAACTGGCACCAAGGGCGTGGTATGATCGGTTAGCCACGTTTCTGATTGAGCATGGGTATACACGTGGAAGTGTGGACAAGACATTGTTTACTCTAAACGATATTGAAGGATTCATGGTGGTGCAGGTCTATGTTGATGATCTAGTGTTTGGATCTACCAATCAGACGATGGTTGATAAGTTTTTTCAAGACATGACTCTAGAGTTTGAGATGAGTATGAATTGTGAACTTACTTACTTCTTGGGATTGCATGTAAAATAGATGTCTGATGGGATCTTTGTGAATCAAAGCACATATGCAAAGAATCTAATTCAGAAGTTTGGAATGAAGAAAAGCAAGGCAGCAAAGACACATATGGGGTCAAATGAAAAGCTCTCAAGAGATGAATCAAGGAAATCTATAGATGCTACATCATACAGAAGTCTGATCGGAGGGTTATTGTACCTGACAGCAAGTCATCCAGATCTCTGTTTTTCGGTAGGAGTTTGTGCAAGATTTCAGGCTGATCCTAAAGAAAGTCATCTCCAAGTAGCTAAGCGTATTCTGAAGTATGTGAGTGGAACACAAAGTCGTGGGATTTTCTACACAAAGGATACGACGACAAGCTTAATAGGGTACTGCGAGGCAAATTGGGCCAAATGTGTTGATGATCGAAAAAGCACAAGTGGTGGATATTTCTTCATGGGTAACAATCTAATTGCCTGGTTCAGCAAGAAACAGAACTGTGTTTCTTTATCAACAGCAGAAGCATAATACATTGCGTTGGGAAGCTGCTGCACACAACTTCTCTGGATGAAGCAAATGTCTGTTGATTACGGTACAGTCTCTTAACCCTTGCTTGTTTATTGTGATAATCAAAGTACCATTAGCATTGCTAAGAATCCTGTTCAACATTCTCGAACTAAACATATTGACACTCTTCATCAACTTATTCGTGAACTTGTTGAGGAGAAACTGGTTAAAATTGATCATGTGAACACTTAATATTTAACTGGCTGATTTGTTTACTAAACCTTTGTCTTTTAATTGTTTTGTGGAGCTAAGAACTGTAATTGGGATTTGTGAGTACTAAACGATGTTTTGAGGTTTTGTTGAGCTGATTTGAGACAGTAGCTTGTTTCTGGAAAAGGATGGCACATACTTGAAAAAGCCAGATAGATATCAGTTTTGATCGAACAAGTGGAAAATAGCTGCATGTCATGCTGTTACAAGCTGATCTCTGAACTGATATATTAAATGTTAGGAGAAGGAGGTCAAAGAGCTGAGGAGAGTAAGTGTATACGAGTTGAGAAGTCAAGTGATCTTGTTACAAAAATTTCACAAATATGTGGAATATCTGAATCACTAGGTTGAGAAGTCAAGTGATATCTTTGATTCAGTTTTATGCAGATGATGGAAGTATCGTACTTGTGATTATCTACCAAAACACATGATCAAGAAGGGTACATTAACTTGTAACAAAGTAATTATACCGTACTTGTGATGTTGCAACGGTCACGTGATCAAGAAGGGTACCTACATCATCAAAGTATGCATATGTTACTATATATGAAGCTCCGAAGGAAATTCCAGCTGCCTGATCCGTTTGATATTTTCAATGCTTTGAAAAATGCTTGTGATAAAGGCATGACAGTGTGAAAGTCTAGCCACCGAAAGATTCTGATCGTACGTCTCAAAGAGTAGAGTGTGTGTTGTGCTTCAAGGAATATGGGTTCTCTGTGGATGATCAATCTCAGCAAAAAGTATTTTCGTATCTTAAACTGATTTTATGAAAAGCTAAATGGAATTGTTCACATGGTTGATTGTAATTCTGGGTCACTCAGGAGTCTGCTAGATGATCAAATGTCTATTGAAAAACGAAATTATGTTTAAACTCAGTTGTGATAGAATTGGCATATGGTTACTCTGATTCTCGATTGTGCTTATGTATCTTAGTACACTAATTGGTCAATCCTAGCGATTAGACAGACACTTGGTTGTTTTTGTCTCAATGTGCACTCAAGCAGGGGGAGATGAGAGCTTGACTCTAGATGGATCAAGATGTCTGATTATGGGGGAGAGACATTCGAGGGGGAGCATTGTAGCAAGAAGAACGTGCATATCAGGAAGCTGATTCAGATCAGGAAGCTGATTTAGAACAAGAACGTGATTACAGAACAAGAACCTGAATGTTAGAAATGGAGAACATGAACGTGATTGTTGGAGATGCACATCAAGCCAAAAAGGGGGAGATTGAAGATGCGTGAGAGAGGATGAATTTGTTAGAGAATATTTGGAAGATCTTATCAAGAGAAGAAAAAAGAAAATATCTTCAAGTTTGTTAGAGAATATTTGGAAGATCTTATCAAGAGAAGAAAAAAAAGAAAATATTTTCTTTGTGATAAGGAAATCGTTGGAGAGATTTTAGGGTAAGAGGGTTTGTCTCTTGTGCCTATAAATAGAGAGGTTAATTGTAAACCTAATTCTCTAAGAACTTAGGGAGAAGTTTTAGAGAGATTAGTGAATTGATCCTAGGTTATCGATTAGGGTTTTTGAAATAGATTTAGGTTGGTTTCTCGAGTAGAATAATTCCAACAAGAATAATTCTTTTGTAAGAAAAGAATACTGCTTAATAATTCGTATTTCAAAGTGATCTAGTCGATTGCTGTTTGCAATTTAGTTGAATTCTCTGGCTTTTCACCTACCACATCAAATAATTTGATGCAGAGAGTTTGGTTACGTTGGCCATATTAACGTTGAGAAAAGAGGAGCCATTAACAGTGATGGTTTCTGTGGATGTTACTCCAGGCGTAGGTGCAGAATTTTCTGATGTAGACATGTTAAGCAGAGAAAGAAATTCATAGATGTAGAGATCGAAGGAGAAGAATTGAGATTTTGAAAAAGAGAAAGAGAGCGGCAGAGGATTTTAGGTCTAGTTATCGTTATGACTCTGATAACATATACATGATATAATCAAAAGATGAATTGTATTGTTCCTCTCTAAGGTATTTATACGCTAGGGTTTTTTTGTTGTCAACAGCAATATTACAAAAGGTGCAAAGCTGCACAACCATAGTTTCTTACAATCAGTTATAACATGTCTCTCTTACATAAATAGCGAGAGCGTCAGCCCTATAATTGAGATTACGAGGAATCACCGTAAGCAAAAAGGACGAGAACAAATAATGTAATCGTGCGAAGTCTTCCTAATAGGGGAGACATGCTGGCCAATCTCCCGGCTTCGTGAAAACCTCCAACACCGCTACACAATCTGTCGACATCTCCACCTCCAAAGCTTCGATTGCCACCAGTGATTCCATGGCCCACATAACAGCTCCACGTTTGCATGCAGCGCTGACAAGCTACGATTGACACATCGAGCATCCGAACAAACACCCTCTACCGAATCTGGAAAACCAAACCATCTTAACCCCGTCTTTAGGTTTGTCTTCTTCCAGGACGCGTCCATGAAACATCTGAAACCCGTGAACCCTGAATTAGTAGCTCAACGGTCAAGACCGTGGAATCAATAGTTTCAACCGAGCCTGTGACCATTCCACATATTCCGCCCGCGACCATGTAATAATGCTACGAGGGTCGATGACAGAATTCGAGAAACAATAATCGTTCCTTTCCTTCCATATATTCCAAATCATCCAAGGAAAATATTGGTAATTTCCACCATCTGGCAGTCACCAGAACAAGTAGTCCAAGTTATACCAAATAGATTCCCCTAGAAAATTACATATCGCAGATGGGATGTCCGATAGGGTCCATGTTTGTAAAGCTAAGGGACAGTGGAATAGCACATGATTAATAGTCTCCGACTCTGCTCCGCATTTTAAACAATCCGGAGTACAATTAATCCCCTGATTCGTAAGATTCTGATTGACTGCAACATTTCCTAACAATATATGCCACATAAAATGTCGGATTTTGTTCATGGCGTTAACTTTCCACACCTTCTCATATAATGCCTGAAAGGTTGGACCTAGAGAGCCCCCATAAAGGTGCAAAAAAGTCTCCTGAGTGAGATACCATAACTTTACAGAATACCGACCCGTCTCAGTAAATGCCAACCCCAGTAATCTGGACGCTGTCGTCGTGGTATCGGGATCCCTAATATGAGTTGGATATCTATAGGATCAAAATACTGATGTATCTAAATCTCCTTCCAAGAGCCTGACTGATGATCAATAAATTGATCCACTGTAAGATCGGGGAACATAGGAAATGAAATTTGTGATTCCAGATGGGGTATAGTGTTTGGAATCCATGGATCTTCACATACTCCTATCTTCGTCCCATCCATAAGACGGATTAGCCCTCGATTTCGCCATTATCACATCCTTCACATACTTCACATTTTCTAATTGCACCTCTCAACACCAAAGATCAGACCGATAAAATAATCTGCCAACCATAAGACGGATTAGCCCTCGATTTCGCCATTAACGGACATGTATCCTTAAAATATTGCCCTTTCAATGAGATGCCAAAACTGTTTGGCTAATAAGGAGGAATTAAAATCCTCCAGAACCCAAAATCTTCCATTGTAGCCAGTGAATGCCCCTCGATGTGCCTGAGTTAAACCACCAAAAATCCGCAATAGCGGAGTTCAAATGATGCACTACTGACTTTGGGAGTCTGTAGCAAGACATCACATATGTAGGCAGGGTTGTCATTACCGATTTAATTAGAACCTCCTTGCCGGCTTTCGATAAAAATTTCGAAGACCAACTATTAATTATGTCCTTAAGTTTCTCTCTAACAAAAGCGAAAACTTGCGTTTTCGCCCCTCCAATATTCTCAGGCAATCCTAAGTACGAACCCACTCCGCCCACATTGTGGATCCCTAATGGTTGATGCAAAACCACTCTATCAGCATATGATATTCCTTGGCCAAACTGAACTGATGACTTCAGAAAGTTAATCTGCTGACCAGATATCTGCTCATACTCACTAAGTATCCTCAAAATTTGCTGTGTTTCTTCTTTTTAAGCTTTATAAAAGAAAATACTATCATCAGCGAATAACAAATGTATCATAGACGGACTGGTCTGAGCGATGGAGATACCCGTAAGTAATCCCTGCTGTTTTGCAACTCATAACTTTGAGATTAACACCTCCGTACACTGAATAAAAATATAAGGTGATATATGATCACCGTGTCTTAGCCATCGCTTGGGTCTAATGCAGCCTAAAGGGACGCCATTTAATAAGACAGAATATTCCACGCTTGTGATATAGAACATGGTACATTTTATCAAGGCTTCACTGAATCCCAACTTCCGTAATAATATCTTAACAAAATTTCATTCCACTCGATCATATGCTTTACTCATATTCGTCCTAATGGCTATATATTTGCCTTTGACCGAATGATTTTTTCGAAGTGCGTGAAACATCTCTTGAGCTATTAATATATTATTTGAGATATTTCTCCCAGCTACAAAAGCAGATTGCGTTTCTGACACTAATTTAGATAGTACCCTTCGGAGCCGCATGCACATTACCTTAGATATAGTTTTATATGCCACATTACATAAGCTAATTGGTCTAAATTCCGACATCCTCGTCGGCCGAGAAACTTTTGGAATAATCCATATATTTGTTTTGTTCAAACTGCGCTCAAGAGATCCTTGAGATAGGAAATTATTCACCAAATTAACCAGATCGTCATGTACAATATCCCAGGCTTCTTGAAAAAACAACGCTTCATTCCATCTGGCATGGGGCTTTACAGGGATTCATCGAGAACAGAGCTTGACGAATTTCTGCATTAGTTACTCACCGCATCAAAATTTGATTATCTACCTCACTAATTTTGGACTCCAACTTATCCAGAACCATAGTAGAATCCCCATTACTAGAGAAAAGACTAGAGAAATAATTTGTTGCTTCTACAAGGATATCTTTCTCCCTTGTAACCCAAATGTCATCCCTCGAGTAAAGATTAATTATCCTGTTACGAGCTCTACGCTGCTTCGTCTGGGCATGAAAGAACTTAGTATTTTTATCCCCTTCCCGCAACCACTTATTCCTACATTTTTGTTTCCAATATACCTCCTCTTCGCCATAAGCGTGTCTTAGGTCCAGAGTAACTTGAAAAATCCCCTCTGAATCCGGAGACCCACTGTTTTTGAGATCCTCCAACTCCCGTACCAGGTTCTTAATTTTCTGGTGTACAGGTAAAATATTTTTTTGCCGCCAATGTGAAATTTCACGGTGGCAAACCCTCAGTTTATCATTCAGAGTAAAATGTTTTCTATAATGATGACCGGCCCAACTCTTCCTACTAATGTCATGGAATCCAGGCTTCCCAATCCAACGTTAATCAAAAATAAATTGCATGTTCTCTGAAATCGTATTTTCTGAAAACGTCCTTAAATCGATCTATGATCCGACCCAATCATATCAAGATATTCAACTTCTGATTTTGGAAATAAATTGTGCTACTCTTCGTTTCCAAAAGATTTATCTAAAATGCACCGTACTACTCCATTTTGGCGGACACCTCGCCTAGACCAGAAATTCCCTAATTTCGGAAAATCAGTCAAACCACAATCCCACAACATCTGATTAAATGTTACAAATTGTGATGCAGGCCTAATAGAGCCTCCTAGTTTTTCATGATTCCTAAAAAGTTCATTAAAGTCTCATGTTAGTAACCAGGGCTTTGATCGTTGAATTCCCATCCTAGTTAACCGTTCCCACACATAATCCTTTTTTTGTTGTATCGGTTCACCATAAATGAAAGTTATAAAGGCTTTTTGACCTTTCAATTCTGTAGTTATATAAATCATATTTTTATCTCTATGATTTATAATTACATTCATGTAATCCTTATAGAATAGTGCTAATCTGCCACTCGTGCCAATTGGTTCGACCGTAGTTAGAAGACTATAACCAAAATGACTCTGTATTCTTTCCATAAATAGAAAATTATTTTTAGTCTCAAAAAGAAATAAAAATTCTAGTTTAAATCATTTCCAAATATCTCTGAAATAACTAAATGAAATCTTACTTCTAATCCCTTGACAATTCCAACAAAGAACATTAAATATTTCAACTAAACTAAAATTTCATCGGACTTTTGTCTTTATCCTTTAATGTACCCTCCTTTGCTATCTTCTGCTTTGGGGTTTTCCTCAGGGACATTACTTTCATTGCCAAGGCCTTTTTAAAGCTGACCGCTCTAATTGGGGTGTTGGACCTAGAAGACGGCTTGCTTGGACCTGCTGGAGGTTTTACTTGCCTAGCCACCCGACATTTTTGTAAATTCTGTGCAAACTCTGCGTTTATCTTCTCACGATCAGCTGCATATATTGTTTGAACATTGGCCACCGCTGCTCTAAATGCCAAATCATCTAGAAGATCTTCCTCTGAATACAAGAGGGTATCTTCCTGCTCATAATCTGCTATTCCAGCTTCCAAATATGCTTCCTCCTCACTTGGAGACATCGCTGCTTCAGTTACAGCATTCCACGTGCCAACAACCTCATCAGAAGGAGCGATGTTTGTGTTAGTCACTTGTGCCCCATCACTACCAATTTGAGAAGAGTCTGACTGTACAGCCGCCGCTTCTCCTGTCTCTGCGAACAATGTTTTAGTCTGGTTCACATCTTGGAACAACGAACGTCGGACCTGACATAATTCCACCAATAAATCCAACAGCACAACATCAAAATACAGCCGTAAGTATCTTACAGAATTAAGATTATGAACCTGAAATATATTAACATAACTATTAACCCTTACCAGTTTCACAGAATCCTTTTTCGTTCTCAAAAAAGGTAAGCCACAACCTCTCTTATTATCAAACTGACCCACAGTTGTTATGCCACTTGCCATCGATGATCCCGCCAAAACCGCACCTTTATAACTCTTAGATCTCCGAGCTGCCAAGGGTTTTCTCAATGTTCGACATTCCCCCTTCCCACATTAACCGGTTTAGCTTTAAAACAACTACTTGAATCATGAGTCATTCTATGACAAAGACCACAAAACCCCAATAATCTCTTATACTCTATCAAAAATTTTGATTCTTGCCCTTCTTCAAATTCTGAAACCAAAGTAAAAATCAGAGGTTTGGAACACGATACCTTGACTAAAACCATACCCTTCTGAACATCAATGGCTCTGACTATACCAATTGATTCGGCCAAAATTTTGTACACTTCCTCCACCCGATACTCAAATAGAAGAGTGAATCTAGCCCACAACCTAATTGTACTTGGGTAATCGGCCCCAGCCATATCCCTCCAAGGGGCATAGGCGACCATCCATCCATCAAAATTAATGGCTCCATTTTCTAGAACATGTTCCAAGTCTCCATCTGCATGAAACTCAAATTGAAGCCTACCATTTCCCAAATTTAAACCTCTAACTTGACCTACCAAATCCCAGAATTGAGGCATTCTAAACAAAAATGTGTCTACATTCTGTTTCTGTGGGTTTAGACATCTACCCATTAATATCTTTGAAGATCTAGCCAATAATGCCGTATTATCTATTTTTGGAATCTTAATTTTCAAGCTCTTAATTGGCGACCCATTCACTGATATCTTCTTATTCAATGAAAGTTGTGCCATCACTACCCAAGATCCTACTTGAACCCACAAAGACCAATATATGAAATAAAATCGTGTATGTAAAGAATGATCACATAATACCTTTGCTTTAATAACAATAGTTTATATAGTAATCCATTCAACGATAAACCCTAGATTAACCATAAAAATAGGACGTATCCTTCTAATTCAAAATTTAAATGCAAAAAAGATTCTAATCCCCCAAGTTTCTCGTTCAAAATTATTCACCATCAATTGATTAATTTTGACAAAATCTTTAAACTTACGCCTAGGTATTAGGAGAATGTAATGATCTCCCTGATATTTATGAAAAGTTTCCTCCTTACTTTGTGGATAGTTTGGCAACTCTTTACCGGAAGCTCCAACATAACTCCATGGTGTGACCATAGAAATCCCATGTTCCCCATTTGCTCTTTCACTACCCCAGCCACAAGCTTCAGCCTGCCAGAGCACATGCCTAATAACCTCCACCAGCCAAATTATCAAAAACTGATGACCAATTAAAGTTATATACTCGCATGAGAAGCGAGAAATCTTCTTAATCTTACCATTCACAAAAGTTCCCTGCCACCAACCTTGTCGCCATTTGAATTTGCAAACTCAAAAGCAGAGCTCCCATTTCTACATATATGATGCACAAATTTACATCTGTGACAATAAGTTTGTTACATCTTAACCATATGACCAATTTACTCTCTACTTTCGTAACCTTGTTCATATGTATCAATGTCATCCAAATTATAATCCAAATCCCAATTAACTGTCTACTTGCACTGGTAAGGATTAACGGAAAGTTCCATTTTATCCTGTAATCGTTGAAAATCTCTCTCTTTTTGCAATAACCCCTCCAAACGTACTTAGACTCTCCAAATGAAACATCAACAATATTGTTATCTTTGTGCAATGATTGAAACTCCATATCATATAAAGAAAACAATTTCACCACATTTTGGTTAAACCTCAAGTCCAAACCCAACAATGTATGAACAGCCATCATAAATTTACTCAGGCCCCAATTATATTCCAAAACTCATATTTTATACCTCAAGATCCTCACGATCAAACCGCCTGTGAAGATAATATTACCACCGAAGGTTGTATCGTTCCTGCGAGACCTCGATTTAACATTCCAGACTTCCAATTTTCCAAATATCCAAAACATATCCATCTTACCCAACCCTAAAACCACATTTAAGCGAGAATTCATGGGTATAGGCTAATCGAACCAGAATCATCCTCTAAACTCGACTAACCACACGGATCTAACAACCCCAACTCAGATCTGAATTATAAATATAGGGATATTGAGATACTTATCTTAAAAGTAGAAACGATGTCGTGAATCGATGTTATTCCCGTTGAGGTCCTTCCCAAATTCCAATAAGGAAAACGGAAGAGACACACTGCCGAAAACCCACCACCGCCTCGTCTAGGGTTTCAAAGCTCTCTGCAAAAAATCCTGTGAGACAAGCCTTCACTCCGCATGAGAAGACTTAGACCTAGCCTCCGTGTGACGGCCAAAACAAAATCGCCCACAGCAACCGTCTCCTGAAAGCCGCCGGAGATGTTACGCCGGAAATCGCCCTCGTGCGAGAGCTTTTATCTCCTTTTGCACAACTGTTTTGTTTAAAAATTTACAAAAAATATTAGCTAGGGTTTATATCTATTGAAATATACACTTTACATATATAAAGATACGCTAGTTATTCTTTGATATCTAGAACCAATAATCTAAAAAAAAAATAAAAGAAAAAAAAACAAAATTTGTGATGAAAGACACAAGATTCTAAAAAAGTAATAAGAATATAATCTCTTCATTTATTTTGTTAACGGTAAAAAGAAGAAAATATATTCATGTGCAACAAAATTGCTATGAATTTCAGATATTTGACGGTGAAAATATTGTTACATCTTAGTTTTTTGGAAACTTATTTACGATTTATGAGCATTTTGTTATTGAGAACCAAGAATCGCATTAAGAAAATTTGGATACCAGAAAATCTTGCATTGAGACTTTAGAACCTAATTGATATTCATTGCTTTCAAGGTCTCTGTATCATTAAATTGAAAAAGATATTGCGCTGTTTATCTTTATCAAAAAAGAAAACTTTAGAACCTATGGACTTCAACTAAGCGGTGTTTAAAATACCTATTCTTCTCACCTCTTAATGTGCAAGACTCGTACATTGTTTCATGACTTTTCGATATCAATCTTATTAACAATGATAAAAAAAATTGATTGCATTTTCACAGTTGCAAATTTAATAACAAAACTTTGCGGAAATTTTTGACACCAATTCCCCTTTAAGAATGAAGCCATAAGAACTTTTGTGAAATTCTTTGAGTTAGTCATCAATAATAAAAGTGGACACTAAATGTGATTATATATATATGCTTTCACTTGAGTTATTTTTGTGGTTAAAAATAAAAATAAAATCTTAATTAATTGTATGATGAATAAAATGTAACATGATATTAATTAAAATAGGTCTTGAATATAGTTTGGATTATTCAATTAAATGATGTTAATAAAAATAGGTATTGAATATAATTTAAATTATTCAATTAAATGATGGTATATAAACTTACCAGTTAGAAAATTAACAAGAGATGTAACTTTCGAAGAAATATTTTAAAATGATTTATACTAAATAAAATGAGTATAATTAAAGACATATTATGTTATAAAGGTACAAATTAAAGATTTTCCTTTTTAAAAAAGTATTCGCTATATGTATTGTAGAATAATAAATCCGTAAGGATCAATATTCGATCTATGTTTACTTTGGGTTTCTACTTATTAATCCGTGGTTTAAACATGAGAAAGACTTTTGAAAAAGTGGAAAGAAACAGAAAAAAACAATATTGATGTTAAGGGTACCGAATAAATGGGAATGGAATGTTGTCAAAGCATGAACGAAAGGAAAATTTGATTTTTGTAAGAGGGTTCTGAAATAGAAAGAAATTTTGATCTTGCCTAATATAAATCATACATGCGCTTCTCGTTTCGTAATTAGAAAAACGCTTGCAATTAATCGGAATTATTTGAGAATCGTGATTCTAAAAATAAAGTGTTTAGAAATCTACTGAAAACGTTTTTTGTCAACGACAATGATATTATCAAAAATCACAACAGGAAAAAATTACATCAGAAATTATAACCAGATTCTCTTATACTACGGACAAGAGTATCTATTTTATGATTAAGAGCCCTTGGGATAACATGTAGAGAAAGATACGGAAATAAAGAACTTACCTTGAAGAACTCCTCCTAATAAGGTAGAAGAGCCGGCCATTCGTTTGGACGACTTATTAGCTTAGAGACCGTCTCACAATATCTCCAACTTTATGACGTGTAGCACCAGGAGAAACTTCATTGCCCAAATAACAGTTTCAACCTTTGCATGAAGGGCCGAAAAACTTTGGTGAGCTTGACGAGCCCCAATAAATTCTCCTCCCACTGAATCTGGAAAATAGTACAAACCCAAACTCGTATAATGGTTAGTGATCTTTCAGGAAGCGTCCACAAAACATTTATAGCTTATGAAACTTGGATTAGATGTGGAGTGGAAAGCTAGTTGAGACTTTGTAATTTATCTCCGAAATATTAACGAATCTTTATGATTTGTCAGTAAAACATTGAGCATCAGACAATTCCTTATAATCTGCTTTTGCTTGCTCTATTGTACTGTGAGGATCGCTAGCTAAATTCAAAGAGCAATAAGTATTCCTTTCTTTCCAAATATACCAAATAATCCATGGGTAAATATTGGTACTGTCAATATCCGGCAAATGCCAGAATAGATAATCAAAGTTGTACCCAATAGATTTGCCAGGAAAACTTCAGGCACTAACATAATACATGAAAAAGCCCAAATTTGAATCACTGGATGACATTCAAAGAGGACATAATTAAATGGTCTCATTTTCTGCACCACAACAGATACATCTAATATCGCAATTAACTCTTCTCTGAACCAAGTTATGGTTCACTATGGTACTTCCTGATAGGTTGCCAAATAAAGTGTTTAATTTTATTTGGGTAATTTTGTTGTCAGACATTATTATATAACAGTTGGTAGGTTGGGCCAAATTGCCCTCCGTCTAACATTAAAGAAGATTCTACTATGTGATACCCGAATTTTACCGAATATCGCCCTGTTTTAGTGAAATGACATTCCCAGTAATCGGGTCTCAGTCTTCTGGGGATATAAATGCCCAATATTAACTAAACATCTTCAGGATCGAAGTATTGATGAACTAGAACTTCTTTATAGGATCAATCCCTGGAATCAATAAACTGATCAATAGTAAAATCTAGGAACATATCCAGACCCGGAGAGAACGCTGCCTTCGGAACACCATCTAGTATCCAAGGATCTTTCCATAATTTGATAGTCTTACCATCCCTTATTTTCCTAATACCCCCTTTAGCCACCAAAAGTCTAGCTAAATATATGCTTCGCCAACAATAAAAGGAAGAGGCTTTCATCCTTACCGTTAAAGTACATTGATCCTTATAATATCTCCCTTTCATCATGTTAGCTAAAATAGAATCCGGAAAATCTAGTAATTGCCAAAGTTGTTTAGCTAGAAGTGTCGAATTGAAGTCCTCTAAGACCCTAAAGCCCAATCCACCTTCGGATTTGCGTCTACATGATTTTTTCCATTGCTGCCAGTGTATTTCTCTGAACGTCCCATAATTTTTCCACCAAAAATCAGCAATAGTGGATTTCAACCTTGTTATTACCGATTTTGGTAGCCGGTAACACGATATTACATAGGTTTATAGAGTTGTAAGTACCAATTTAATTAAGATCTCATTTCCTGCTTTTGATAAGAATTTGGAGGACCAACTATTTATACTATCCTGGAGCTTTTCTCGCATAAAATCAAAAATTTTTGTTTTAGCTCCCCCTATATTTTTGGGAGGACCTAAATAGGATACCATGCCTCCTAAATTAGTGATCCCAAGAATTTGATAGACCTCTACTTTGTTTTCTTTTGAGACCTCATGTCCGGACATGGTAGAGGACTTAACAACATTAATTTGTTGCCCAACGACCAACTCATACTCCTTAAGTATTTTTAATATGTAGTGTGCTTCTTCTTTGGTAGCTTTTCAAAAAACAAGCTATCATCCGCAAAAAAAAAAGATGTGAAACAGCTGGACTCTTACGTGCAATTGATAATCCTGTTATGATTTTCCGTTGCTCGGCCTGTTGCAATTTAGCAATGAAAAATTCCGTACACAGGATAAAAAGATATGGCGACAAAGGATCCCCCTGTATTAAACCCCTCTGTGGGATTATCAATCCACCTGAAACACCATTAATGATTACCCAGTATTCGACAGTATTTACACAGTACATAACAAATTTTATCCACTGTTCGCCAAAACCTAACTTTCTCTGTAGAGTAGCGATAAAGTTTCATCTACTCTGTCATATGGTTTACTCATATCTGTTTTTTATCGCCATAAATTGAACTTTCATCGCCTTATTAGTTCTTAAAGTGTGAAACATCTCCTGAGCAATCAAAATGTTATTAGCTCGGTAAGATTCTCTTGAATCTCAAACATAATACCTTATATAGTTTATAACCAATATTACATAAACTAATTGGTCTAAAATCCATCATCTTTGTCGACCTGTGAATCTTTGGAATGAGATAAATATTAGTCTTGTTCAAATTCTTTCCAAATGACCCATAATGCAGAAATCATTAACCAACGAAACCAAATATGTCCTAAGGACGTCCAAGGAAGTCTGGAAAAAATGGCAGTCATACCATCTAGACGTGGAGCTTTCTCCGAGTCCATCAAAAACAGGGTTGTCTTAACTTCCTCCTCATTCGCATGTCTTATAAACAACTGATTATCAAAGTCCGTTATTTTAGACTCTAATTCATCCAGTACTGTGTTAGTATTCCCCTGCCTCATAAAAAGATCAGAAAAGTAGGATGAAGCTTCACAGAGAATATCTTCCTCATATGTAACCCAATTCCTAGTAGTGGTCATCATAATACCAATTATCTTGTTTTGTGCTCTTCTTTGAAGGAATCTAGTATTCTCGTCTCCTTCTCGAAGCCACCTATTTCTGCTTTTCTGTTTCCAGTAAATTTTCTCTTCAACATAAGCTTATTTAAGTTTTGCATTAGCTTTCAATATCGTACTTGTATTAATTGAATTATCATTTTTATATTCCTCTATGATTTTTTGTAGCTCTAATATTTTATGGCTACCTGGTTGGATGTACTTACTTCTCCAATGAGAAATTTCTGTCACCAAATACTAATTTACCCAAAAAATGAGCTTTTCGTGAGGCTGAGGCCCCATTCGAGCTTCTCACAATTCTTTCCTCAAACCCATGCTTGACAATCCATCAAAGGAAAAATTTTAATGAGATTTGTAGGTCTGGGCCCTAAATCTTCCTAAAATGGGCATGTGAACTGAACATATCATCTCCAAATACTCTAATTCCAATTTTGGTAATAGATCGTGCCACTCACTATTACCGTAGGCTTTATCTAGAACACAACGAATAATCCCGTTATTTTGAACTCCTCGCCAAGACCATGTGTTTCTTAGCATTGGGAAATCAATAAGCCCACAATCCCTGAGCATTTGATTAAAGCAGGAAAAGATTTAGCATGTCGTAGAGGTCCCCCATGATTTTCATGATTGCCCGATAATTCATTAAAAATCCCCAATAATTAACGAGGGTGAAATCCTGATTATGCCCATCCTAGTTAATCTCTCCCAAACATTTTCTTTATTCCATTGGATTGGTTCGTCATATAAAAATTTAATGTGAGAGCGAGTGCCATGGAGGTCCAATGATATATTTATCATATTTTTATCCTTATAATTTATAGTAACATTAAAATTATCAGAATAAAATAATGCTAAACCGCCATTGGTACCTAATGGTTCCACAATAGTTAAAAATATATAACCCAAATGCAATTGAATTTGTTCCATAAAGATAGATTTATTTTTGGTTTCAGAAAGAAATAAAAAATCAGGTTTAGATTTCTTCCAAATACCTCTAAGATAACTAATAGAAAGTTTATTTCCAATTCCTTGACAATTCCAACATAAAGTTTGAAAAAATCATAAAAGAACTAAAATTTCTTGGAGTCTTTGACTTGCTCCTTAGGTTTCCCCTCCTTAGCCTTAGTATTCCTAGACGTCTTGCAAGGAGACATTGCCGCAATGGTCAACATTTTCTTAGTGTTCCTTCCTCTAAGAGGCGTTGAAGCTCGAGATGGAGGCAAACTCGGACCTGAAGGAAGCTTTATTACCCTTGCTTCTTTGCATTGCTGCAGTTTCTCAGCAAAATCCTCATGAATCCGCAACATCTCACCATCGGATAAATCTTGGGAACAATGTACTGCAGCCTCAAAAGCCATTGCATCCAAAATCGAGTCCTCTATACTACCTTGATCCAACTCTGTCATCGTCACATTGTCACTATCGGCTCCTTTTGAGTCTGATATAAGTGACTCGAATGAAGGCATATCTATCTCCAATCCAACAACATTCTTTGCCATTTTGGCCTCCTTATCCACATGTGCATCACGAGTGCACTGTCACTCTCTCGTCTTTATGGAATAGAGGTCTCCTCACCTTCTTGTAAGAGAGACTCTCCTTAGGTACCTCATCACCAACCATCGTGTCTATCATAGCTTGAGTAGACCAGTTTTGGATAGGCCCTTGAGCTCTTTTATGCGCCTCACTTGTCCCTGGTTTTGTCAGAGTCTTAGAGTGGCAACCAACTTGTGCTTTACCACTAATAAGTGCTCCTTTGAAACTTTTGTTTCTGCCAACGACACCCATTTTCCTTTTGTCCTCATGTACCAGATCTTGAACCTCCGATTTTGCTTTGTAACAAGAACTTGAAGCATGTGTCATTCTGTAGCAGAGAGTATAAAAGCCTTCAAGCCTCTTATACTCAAAAATTATCTTTGTTTCCCATCCTTCTTGAAATTCCTGAATGGAAGAGAAAATTAATGGTTTGGAACAGGAAGATCTACAAGAACCTGACCCTTGATCACCTCAATATTGACGACTAGCCCAATAGAAACCACCACTAGTTTATATACCTCATCCACTCTGTATTCGAAAGGGATACTGGTGATTCTAATCCAAAAATGGATTGTATTAGGATAATCTACATCAGCCTCAGTTTTCCAAGGGGCATAAGATACCATCCAACCATCAAAGTTAATCGATCCATAAGAAAATGACTCCTTCCAAATCAGTCTCAGATTGAAACTCAAACCGAAAGCGTCCATTACCTAGATTAAGGCCTTTGACCCAACCTACCAAATTCCAGAACTGTGGCATACAGAAGATGTAGGTATCCACGTTTTGAATAAGCGGATTTAAGCAGTGATCCATTAGAACCTTGGAGCTTCTTGCCAATAAAGATGAATTATATATCTTTGGAATTTTGATATTCAACCTTCTCGGAGGTGATCCCAATTATGTGCTATGCTTGTTTAAATTCAACTGAGACATTCTCAAAGTTAGAAAACAGAAAGATAACAAAATTCTTGTATTAGTTCGACTAAACAAGACTGCAGAGGAGAAGGAAGAAAGATGTTAGGAAACCAAGACCATATGATGGGGACTTTTATAGCATCAATTAATCTTTACCAGGTCTTGGTTTCCTCACCCAAAAATAGGATATAGCTGTTTCCTATTATTCAGGAAACGTAACCAACAAGATTTCAAGACTTCTAATTGCCCAATCGAATTCAAAAAGGTCAATAGCATTAACGACTTATAATAGATAAACTCTCCGGTTATGTTAAGTCTCACATATTCAGACCAAAACCCTAATTGGGAGGTGATTTGAAATTCGAAACATAAGAAACCATTCAGATTTGAATACCTATTCCAAAGAGTGTTTTCTAGGTCATTTAGTACTTGACTGCACAGACCTAGGGAATAACACCAAACATAAGCCATTCGACCCACAGATGAAAAGTAATCCACCAACTCAAAACAATTAATGGCAGAGAAAATTGTAAACAACAAGATGGAACAGTCGAATGTATCATCACCAAGAGACCAAATCAATCCTATATCGAAATTACTTCCAAGTATAGAATTCTGATCCCACAACAAACCCCTTAGACTTCTAAGCATCCTAATACATAGATAACTAAATTGGCAAATGTTTGTTATTATGCCCTCAACCATAAAGACTCTAAAAATACCATGAAAGATTGCCCCTTCGTTGATATATGTTATGCAGATCATGTTGGGACAAGGATGAAACATATCTAATTCCTTATCTGCAAGATATGACCACATAACTATCAATAGCAGCAAGAACAAAGCAAACTCGTACCTAACACTGAATTCAACTTTCTTTCAGTAACTACATTTCAATGCTAATTTGACTAATACACAGTGGCGTGCCTACTAACAAAAAAAAAAAGACATTTGCCTAAGTCCCCCAAAATATACAAATTTTTGGGGCCCCCTAATACCAAAAATCTAAGGTAACAAAATTGTTATGATCCTTTAATTTAATTGTAATGTCCCAGTTCAAGTCCTGATGGTGAATAATATAAATTTTTCTTATAAAATTTATTGCAAAAATATCTTGATATATATGATCCTGGAAATTGGGGAGAAGTTGATTTGTAACAAGATATGCAATTGATTTCAACTTTCCATTAGATAAGACTAATAGTCGACATTTCTCCCACACATATTATTTGAGCGATTTGAGTAATGGGGAGAAACAAGATAGGCGTGGCTAGTATATTCAAAAACATCAGATAAAATCTTTTGTATTTGTTGTAAGTTGTTCACTCAGGACAAAAATCCAAGTTATCTCGCATCTAAGGAATTTGGTGATTGGAAAAATATTTTGGAAAGAATTAAGAAGCATGAGACTAGTATGAGCATATTAAATGCATGAGTTTGTGGATGGAACTAGAATTGAGGCTGAATAAAAATTAAACAATTGATAAGTATGTGCAAGAAGAACTCAACAAAGAGAGGAATCATTGGAAAAATATGATGCTTCAAGTTTTTTCCTTGGTAAAAACTCTTGCCAAACAGAATTTAGCATTTCGTGGAAAAAAACGAAAAGCTAAGAGTGGACGGTAATGGAAACTTCTTAAGTTTTATTGACATGATGGCTGAATGGGATCCGGTAATGAGAGAACATGTTAGAATCTCATTATCATTATCTCAATAATAAAATCCAAAATGAGTTGATAAAACGGATAGGTAATCAAGTCAAGGACATGATCATAAAAAATATTCAAGGGGCAAAATATTTTTCTGTTATTGTTGATTGCACTCCTGATATTAGTCATCATGAACAAATAACACTTATCATTCGATGTGTTGATATTTCACCACGTTCGGCTAAGATAGAAGAAATTTTTCTTACATTTTTGAAAGTTGATGATACATCCGGTGAAGGGATTTTTAGTGAGATTCACAAGGTGTTGGTTGCTCTGAATTTAAGTATTGATGATGTGAGAGGACAAGAATATGATAATGATCCAATATGAAGGGAAAACATAAAGGAGTACAAAAGAGATTTATTGACGTCAACCCACGTGCCTTTTATACACCATGTGGTTGTCATAATCTTAATCTTGCTCTTAGTGATATGGCAACCACTTCTCAAAAAGTCATTTCATTATATGTATATTATAAAGAGCCCATTTACTAAAGTTCGCCTTAGAACTCTCTAAGGTTAGGCACGACACTCAAATACACCATCATAGCATCATATGATGGAAAGTAATATTGAAAGTTTTTGAAAGCTCGAAACTATTTATATTATTTTAAAATTTCAAAAATATTTGAAATTAACAACAATAGTTATTAGCATGTTATGCTTAGTAATTATATAGTTAAACTTTTATGAATTAATAATATTGGGACTATATTAAAATAATATTTTTATTTAATTTATTGATGTATCAACTGAACAAAAAGTTTAATTTTAAAATATAAAATCACATTATTTTATATAAAAAAAGTTAATGTATATTAATTTATAAACTATTAATTTTAAAAAGTTAAACTATGCTATCAACATGTACCCGTTTCCCTAGCTTTTCTAAAATAACTTGATTCCACGCCTTTAGAACATAAATGTGAGTTTCATATATGGTTTTATAAATGTTGAAACTACATTAGTACATCTGAAACTGGAGTTCACTGTAATGTGATTGCGCGTGGCCTTGGGCTTCCTCTGCTTCAAGTAAAGTATATTTCTCTCACAGTGAACCTCATTATTTCTCCATGACGAAGTCGTAATATAAACATGAAAAGTTCTTGACAATGTGTAAATCTGATCTCGATTGCTTTGATTTTGAATTGAAGAACCAATAAATTAAGAACATTTAAAGGAAAGAACACGCGTTTTGACGAGCTTGGTTTCGATCTTGGAACCTAAGTCTCGCCAGAGTTCAAACTCGAACTCCGGATTCTACTATCTCTTCAACCAAACTCAGACTGAGTTCAAAACTTTACAACACATAGTCACCGGAATTCTCTCTCTCACTCACCGGAACTTGCTTTTATTGAATCAAATAACACTTAAGATTATAAAAGAATGTTCTCTTTTATTAGAATTGGAAAATCCCTCAAAACCAAAACTCTCAACACGATAATAATTTCTCTAAATAGGATACCACAAGTCAACATCTCTATTTATAGATTCTAGCTAATCCTAATCACAATAGGAAAGACTAGTAATTAGATAACTCCTAAATAACTAACTAAATAAAATTATTAGGTTGTTTGCTCTACAAGCTACACTTTAAGCTTATTTTCAACATTTTCCCTCTTAAGCTTAAAGTGATCTTTAGTAATGTCTTCAACTCTCATTTATTTAAACTTGATCCTTGCTAGTGTGTTGGTAACATTATCCACTTTTTGTTCATTGTCAGGAACATGTTCGAGTTCAATTTGCTCGTTCTCTACGCATTCTCTAATGAAGTGATATCTCTTATGTATATGCTTACCTCGACCATGGAGAACAGAGTTCTTAGTGAATGAGATTGCCGATTTGTTGTCAATCAAAATTGGAACTCTCCTGCTTTCTTCGCCGGTTATTTCACCAAGTAATTCTTGAATCCATATAGCTTGTTTTGCTTCTTCTGTTGTTGCCATAAACTTGCCTTCAAACGATGACAATGCTACTGTTTCTTGCTTTCCAGAACACCAACTTATCGGAAAATCATTGTAGAAAACGATATGACCAGTTGTGCTCTTTCCATTGTCCACATCAACGTTGTAGGTAGCATCACTATAACCTTTCAACCCTTCTACCCTTCATTGTTTCTTCGGCCAAACTTAAGGCCTTGAGATAGAATTCCTCGTAAATACCTTAGCAACTTGTTTTAATACTTCTCTATGAGATTCCTTTGGTTATTGCATGTATCTACTTAGAACATTAGCACTAAAAGAAAGATCCGTCCGAGTATGTATCAAATAACAAAGACAGCCAATGGGGTTTTGGTACTCCTTCTCGTTAATACCTTTATCTTCTCATGAATTTGATGGCTTAATACTCAAATCCATTGGTGTATGACACAAGTTGCACTCTAGCATTCCCGCTTCTTTAAGTATTTTTTCTTAGCATATATGTCTTGTCTTAAAGTGAACATTTTTTTTCTTGTATTACTTTTATCCCAAGATAGTAAGTTAACTTGCCAAGACCACCCATCTCAAATTAACTAGACATACCATTTTTTTAAGTCTAGAGTCATCTTTAAGCTTGAACCTGTTACAAGCAAGTCATCTACATACGGAACCACAAGTAAGAGATGTTTTCTCTCTCGTTTTTGGTATAGTGATGGCTCCGTAGTACATCTCACAAACTTCAACTTCTTTATAATTTTGTTCAACTAATTGTTCCATACTCTTGTAACATGCATAAAACCATAAAGTGCTTTGTTTAGCTTGTAAACTTTGTCTTCTTTTCTCTTTGTGACAAAACCTTCCGGTTGAGGTACATAAACTTTTTCCTTCAGTTCTCCATGTAAAAATGTCAGTTTAACATCAAGATGATGTATCTCCCAACTGTTTGAAGCAGCTAGAGCAATGATAAACTTTATAATTTTGATTCTTGCAACTGGAGCAAACACTTCATGGAAATCTATACCATATATATGAATATACCCTTTGGCAACTAGCTTTTCTTTGTATATGTTTATGCTTCCATCAGTATTTCTCTTAACTTTAAATACCCACTTCAATAAAATTGCCTTTGCTCCCACGGGCAAATATACTAAGTTCAATGCTTTGTTCTTGTTGATCGATATTATCTCATCTTCACAACCATCGACCCAAACTTGTGATTCCTTTGCTTCATTAAAGTCCCAAGGTTCTTCATTGATAGTCAACAAGGAGGTATACCATCAAACCCAGCAAGTAGTGTGTAATCTTCTAGGTAACTCGGTTTCTTTGTTTCTCTAGTTGATCTTCGAAGATTCTCAACATCATTTTCTTCGTTTTCTTCGGTCTGGTTAATCTCTTCCTCTTCTAAATCATTATTTTCTCCTTTGCTTGTCGTGAGATCACCGAAACTGATCATTGTTTCTCAAGAACCACCATCCTTTTCCCCTTCAAAATCGTCCCAA
The DNA here is from genome assembly GCA_023374145.1 of Lepidium sativum. NCBI lineage: Eukaryota > Viridiplantae > Streptophyta > Magnoliopsida > Brassicales > Brassicaceae > Lepidium > Lepidium sativum. Next base: position 49,513 of record JAKUCM010004571.1, on the reverse strand, counting down.
TTCCAACTTTTGGTTTCGTCAAAAACTACATCTCGGCTTACATAGATTTTACGACTTGTATGATCCAATAATCGGTAGGCTTTTGATCCTAGTTTTGTCCTGAGATGTACTAGAACTCATGATCTATCATCCAACTTCCTTAGATGGGAACCTTCTATTTTAACATACCCGATGCAACCAAAAATTCATAGATGCTCAAGCCTCGGTTTCTTCCCTCTGAATGCTTCATAGGGTGTTTGATCCTTCAAAGTCTTGTTGAGACTCGATTGATTAGATAGGTAGCATGTATCTCTCCTTCTCCCCACAAGAAGTTTGGTAAAATCATGTGTTTCATGCTTCGAGTCATCTCCATCAAAGTTTGATTTCTTCTCTCAACAATTCTTTTTTGTTACAGTGTATAAGGTGCAGTCAAGTGTCTATGGATTTTAAATTCTTCACAAAAACTTTTGAACTCATGAGACAAAAAATCTCCTCCTCAATCCGATTGAAAAGTTTAATGCTCAATCTCGTCTCCTTATAAACTTATCAAAAGCTTCACTCTTTTCTTTTAGAAGTATAACCCACATGAACCGAGAATGATCATCAACTATCACAAAGATGTACTAGTTTCTAGCATGTGTAGGAGGTGTGATTGGTCCAACAAGATCCCCATAGATGAGTTCAAGGACTTGTGATATACAAAAAAATAGCAGATTTAGGAAAAAAAAAATTGTTTGTTTCCCAAGTAAACAAGAAGAAGATCCTTCTTTTCCTTTTTGCAACAAAAATTTTGGAACTCCTTTCACCAAATTTTCTTTCGATATTCCAACCATAGTCATGACTCCAGCATGACCAAGTCTTGCATGCCACTTAGTATTTTCATTTATTGCTTCTAGTTGTAGACACCTCATTACTTCAACTTCCATCGTTACCTTATATAATAAATTTGGTGATCTCTTTGCTTGGACCCACAATTTTCCTTCTCCATCATATGAACTTAGAAGCTCATCTTTTATTCGTACTTCACAACCTGATTCTGTGGTTTAACCAAGACTAATAATATTACTCTTAAGCTTCAGTATGTAATAGACGTTAGGAAGCACCTTTCTTTCCCCATTCTTACACATGAAGAGTTTGATCCTTTCCCTTCTATGTCTATCTGAAAATCATCTCCAAATATCAATTTCCCTGTGACCGCCGTGTCAAGTTTGAGAAAGAATTCTCTATTTCCTGTCATGTGGTTGCTAGCTAGCACCATTATCCAAATACCAAACTTTTACTCCATCTTTTGATCTTTCGTATGTTTGTGGCTTAACATTCTTCTTCATTAAGAAATACCACCTCCTGTACGAAGAGATTTTAACCTTCTTGTGCCTCATCCTCAGCTTCCTCTTCTCCATCTTCATATGCTTCTTGAAACTTAAGAAGACTATCAGGACACTTAGAGGCAAAGTGTCCTTTCTTATCATAACGGATACACACAATCTGAGATAAATCTTTTCTATTGCTCTGATCATGATCGCCATTGCCTCTTCCTCTACCTATACCACGTCCTCGGCCACCTCTTCTCTACCTCTACCACGTCCATAGCTCTCTTGAGATTGAGAATACATATTAGCATACATAAGCTTTCTTGTTCCTCTTGTTGCTTTTCTTCACAAATCATTTCCTCATAAGCTTTTAACCTTCCTACTATGTCTTCAAAACTTGTTTTCTTGAGATAAAGAACTTGTTCAAAAGTAGCAATAATATGAATATACATTCTCCTTGGTAGACTATTGAGAAATTACTTCACAACTACCGATTCCACAATAGTTTCTCCTAGAGCAACCTATTTTGAAGTCAACTGTGGAAGTTTTCCAACAAAAACATCAATATTGTCGGTCTCCTTCACTTTCATTCTCTCAAATTCGGACATTAAGGTTTGTAGTCTAGCTTCCTTAACTCTCTTAGTACTAACATGTTGAGATTTAATTGCCTTCCCAATTTCTTGTGGAGTTTCTAGATCTCCAACTTGCAAGATAAGAGTCTTCAGTATAGATTGAAACAAGAGAGATTTTGCCATGCTATTCTTCTCTCCTTCGGTTGCTCCTGTTTCAATTGTTTCCCAGAGTCTATGTACTTGAAACATTTTCTTCATTCGCATCGACCAAACCATGTAGTTTGTAGTTGAAGCATCAGACATTGAATGGCCGAAGAGGAAGATCCTCCTCCTTCTTTCACCTTTGAAGGTACTAAATCACCCATGACTTGACTCCTTCAATTCTTCTTATGAATACCTTTCGCAAGTATCCTTTCGTTCAAACACTTGTAGCTTCTTCGTGAAAAGCACTTTCATGATTCGTCTCCTTCGGATTCGTTTTGGCTCTGATACCAAATATTGAATCGAATAACACTTAAGATTATAAAAGAATTATTCTCTTTTATTAGTTTTGGAAAATCCCTCAAAACCAAAAATTTCAACACAATAATAATATCCCTCAATAGGATGCCACGACTCAACATCTTTATCTATAGATCGAAACTAATCATAATCACAGTGAGAAAGACTCTAGTATTTTGATAACTCTTAAATAACTAACTAATCCAATCTATTAGGTTGCTTGCTCTTCAAACTACACTTTAAACTTATCTTCGACAACTTTCTCTCTTAGCTCCACTTAAAACAACCCATAGAATACAATGAAAAGAAGAAAGAAGTTAACTCAACAAACTCTCTCAATCAGATCTTATATCATTGATTTGTTACGACAAACTTAAGAGATAAAGCTTACTCTTCTACGGAACGGAAGATGAAGGAGCTGACCTGAAACTTGTTGAAGAGATAGACCCGGTTTAATGCCAATTTCCGGTTCTGATTGAACTTTGCATTAAATCAATTGAGTTGCTTCTAAACCGAAGCTTTAAGAGACACTCTGTCTCCAACCTAGTCTTCAGAACTTGAGACTCTTTTACTGCAAAGACTTCAATTACTTTTGAAGGAGCTCAACTTCGATATTGGCTATTACTCAACAGACAAGAACGGCCTTTTGTGTATGTGGCAGGGATGCGTTAGAACAACTCTCAAACTATGGCTCTGTTTCTCGACAATGGACCAGACATGCTTCGAATCAACGACACCATATCAAATTCATTTTGTGTTCGATCTTTAGTGCCTAATTGTGTAAATGGAACCGCAAATCAGCTATGTTCTTTTTCTAGTGGTGAATTGTGTAAAGATTTGTATCTTTGATGCAACCAAACAGAACATCATCATAATGAATTGAGTGGGAAAATAAATACTAGTGAGCATAAACTTGATGTTCAGGCTAACTAAAATGCTTGAACCAGATGCTAGTACAAAAGGTATGACCTTTATATTGTTTCAGAAGCAACAGAAAGTTCAAACGATAATGGCTTAGCAAACCACTAAAGCCACCATTATCAAGGGTTACTTAAGGGTTTCTTAACTTATTTTATTATTAAAAATTTTAAAAACTCTTAAAAATTCTATGAAAGTTTTTTATTTAAGAAATTTTTTAATGAGTTTCTTAGTTTATTTTATTATTTTATTATTAAAATATATTTTTAACTCATTTTTTTCATATATAATTATTTAATAATATTTAAGAAACTCTATTAAAAACTATCTAATAATGTTGCTCTAAGAACATAAGATCTTTGCATTGAAACATTCAAGGGTATCAACAAAGTAATGATGATTAAAACAGCAAATTATCTCTCCAATTATATTTTTCTTTGTAAAAAGAGTATTCATTCAGGTGATCACAATCAATCAACTTATTATCACACAAAGTGCAGATTAATTAGGGAAGAAACACGACCCATCATCAATGGTCAATAACTACGAATTTAACAACAAAATTACCTCTGTTACTAGAGGAACAATTTATCCCAAAATTCCGATATTTTGATGTTCCTGTAATCACCCTTGAGCTCGCTTCATCTGAAACGCTTCCTCTTCCGAGATCTTCTCTTCTTCCTTGTTCTTCTCGGCTTCGAGCTCCCTCTTCACCTCAGCTTCAGCTGCTTTCTCCGCCGCGAGAATGGGCTGATAGTAATCTGAATGTTCATCCATACACTTCTTGAGCACCGAAGTGACTTCCATACACTTAGTGACGATATCTTCGCTGTTCTTCTCAGCTCCCTCCACACAATTTTCCCAAGCTATAAACGAATACTTGCAACCACCTCCTTTCATAAACAAGCAAAAACCACACTCTCCTTCCTCTTCATCTTCTGCGTCTCCTCCTTCAATTGGGGATTCCGAATATACAGTTGACGAATCTCCCAGTTTCTCAGACGGAGACGACGAATCTCTCGGTTCCTGGACTTGGTTGTTCTGAGATTTAGAATCGGAAATCTGCGTAATCGGATCTGTAGTTGATGTGATTCCCATTTCTCTCAGGCGAGTTTGAGATCGGATCTAATGGAAATCGGCGATTCAGACAGAGATGATCAAATTTGGGGAAAATTTCCGTTTTTAAGGGTTTTAAGACTTTCTCGGTGTAGCCGCCGCACACTTTCTATATGTTAAAACCCCTCAAAAACCCTTTTTCATTATTAATCTGTTTAAATGGAAACTTATCAATTAGGTTCCAACAACAAAAAGTAAAATCATGACTAGACTACCAAAAAAATAACCGGATTAAGAGTTATTTGGCATGAAAATCTTTTACAAAATCTTCTTTTTTGTAAAAATTAAAAATAATAAATTAATATATAAGAGCATTTCTAATAGAGGTGTTTAATAAAAATTCTTAAAATTAAAAAAAAGAAAAAAAATAGAAAAACTCAAATTAGAATACTATCCATTGGAGATGGTCTAATATTTTTTAACTAAAATATTTTTTTAATTTTTAAGAATTTCCAATCTTTTAAATAAAAGGCTCATTCATATTTATTAAATGATTTTTTTAATAAAAAGTTATTATTTATTATTTTATTATTATTTTTTTGATAAAAGATTTCATAAAATACTTTTATTACAGATGGTTTAACATATTTCTTTTTAAAAATTTATTTTATTAACTGGTTAAATGTTTATTTTGTAGTTTTTATTATTTTAATCTAATTATTGTTTGAGGTTATCCTAAAGAAAGTTTGAAGTTATTATTGATAATTTCGATAAACTATTATTCGAGAGTAATTAATGTGATTATGATGGGACATTACTCTCTGAAAACATGTTGATGCAAATTACAGACCCATATTCTTTAGTCTTCGCACTTGGGAACATATACGAGAACCGCATGGCACAATCTTATATGTTTACTGAGGACTTAATCAACATTGTGTTTGTGGTGAAGGTGATGAGTCGCGAATGATATTCCAAAACTATGTATTCAATCTTACTTGAAACAATGTATTGATACATGTATTTATACAACAATGTAAACCAACTAAACCGATTAATAACCAAAGATTAACAGAATATTAAACCGGTCTTGATCTTTAAACCAATAGCCCTCCTCAAGATGGCAATCATATAGTTATCAATGACATCTTGCTTATGAGATCATGAAACTTTCCTGGAGGTAAAGCTTTTGTGAATGTATCAGCTATTTGGTTGTTTGTCTGAACATGTAAAGTCTTGATCGAGCCCTTCAATATCTCTTCTCTGACTCTATGACAGTCCAAATCTACATGCTTTGTTCTCTCATAAAAAACGGCATTATTTGCAATGTGAATGGCAGCAGATGAATCACAGTAGAAAGGGACTGACCGTGTTTGTGGTACATGTAAATCGTTTAGAAGCTTAATGAGCCAAGTCACTTCATTAACCGCGAACCTCATGGCGCGATATTCAGCTTCTGCTGAAGATAATGAGACGGTCTCTTGTTTCTTAGACTTCCAGGAAATCAGAGAAGATCCTAAGAACATACAATATCCTGACGTGGATCTTCTTGTGTCAGAATCTGAAGCCCAATCTGCGTCAGTGAATGCCTTGAGAGTGAGATCATTGCTTGCTGCATAGAAGAGGCCAAGACCAATAGAATTCTTCAGATATCGCAGTACGTTGTAGGCAGCCTGAAGATGCGACTGTTTCGGAGCTGATGCAAATTGACACAGTCTGTTTACAGAGAATGTGATGTCTGGTCGAGTTATTGTAAGGTACATGAGACGTCCAACAAGGCGACGATATTCTTGAGGGTCTGTCAGTGCAGCTTCATCGTTGTTAAGAGAGAGCTTTAAACTTGGATCCATTGGGATGCTGCAAGGCTTACATGCCAAGAAACCAGTGTCTTCCAAGAGGTCCAGAGTATACTTGCGTTGACAGATTGATATACCTTTTGCTGACCGTGCTATTTCCAATCCTAAGAAGTATTTTAGAGCACCAAGATCTCGTAACTTAAAACATTTATGTAAGACATGTTTAAGTGAAGTAACAGCATTATCCGAATTAGAAGCAATTATAATATCATCAACATATACCAAAATTGCAATGTATTCATGTTCTATATATCTAATGAACAAGGTGTGATCAGACTGAGATTTATGAAAATTAAGACTAAGCAAAACATCACTAAACTTAAGGAACCATTGCCTAGAAGCTTGTCTTAAGCCATAGATGGAACGTTTAAGTTTGCAAACAGCATTAGAAGGAAAAGTGGAACCTGGTTTAGGAGTGTAACCAGGAGGAAGATCCATATAGATTTCCTCCTCAAGATCACCATTTAAGAATGCGTTTGAGATGTCCAGTTGATGCAGACTCCATTGTTTAGCTGCAGCCACAGATAGTAGAGTTTTGACTGTGGTCATCTTAGCTACAGGTGAGAAGGTGTCTATGAAGTCAATTCCCGGCTGTTGTGTGTATCCTTTGGCGACTAAGCGTGCTTTGTAGCGCTCCAAAGTTCCATCAGACTTGAGTTTGGTCTTGTACACCCACCTGCACCCAATTGCTCTCTTATCTGAGGGTAATGTGACTATACTCCAAGTGTCTGCACCTTCTAATGATTGTAACTCCTCATTCATTGCAATCAGCCACTCATCTATTTTCTTGGCTTGAGAAAAACTTGCTGGTTCTCCATACTGTAACACAGAACAAATGAATGATCTATATTCATTACTCAAGTTCTCAAGAGACATAAAAGTGTTTAAAGGATATGAGATCTTGGTTCTTGTGTTATTGCAGAGATAGTCTTGCAAATGTCGAGGCTGCTTAGACACTCTTTTTGCTTCAGTGTTGCTAGTCTTCATCTGTGTTATATCTACTTTCTTATTTTTGTCGCTGACTTGTGTGGTTGATCTTGATGTTACCTTTCCCGCATTTGAGTAAGAATCAGAGGTGGATATTGTAGCTCCATTCGAATCTGTTTCTATCAAAGAAAAGACATCAGACTTAGTGTTATGTGTGTCTTTAAATGGGAAAATATTTTCATAAAAGATAACATTTCGTGTAATGTGGACTGAATTAGTCTCTAAGTCCATCACTTTATATCCCTTGTAGCATAATGGATATCCAAGGAAAACACAAGCTGTAGAACGAGGTTGAAATTTTGTCCTCTGTTTTGGTGAAGTAGAACTGTAGCATAATGAACCAAAAACACGAAAAGCATCATAAGCAGGTTCTTGATTAGTCAATAATTCATAAGGAGACTTATTTCCTAGTAAGGGGGAAGGTGTCCTATTAATCAAGAACACGACAGTAAGGATACAATCACTCCAAAAGACTGATGGAATGTCAGCTTGAAACATAAGTGCTCTTGCCACATTGAGGATGTGCTGATGCTTGCGTTCAACCACTGAATTATGTTGAGGTGTTTCAGGGCAGGAGTGATAAGAAAGTATCCCTTTGCTCTTGAATAACTCTGTGAAGTTTAGCTCAGGTGCGTTATCTGATCGTACACCTTTGACATGTGCCTTGTATTGTGTTTCAATCAGTTTTAAGAAGTCTAGGAAGATCTTTAAGACGTCATTCTTTGTTTTCATCAAGTAAGTCCAAGTCATTCATGTGTGATCATCAACAATAGTAAGGAAGAACCTGTACCCTTCATTACTTTCAACTGAAAATGGACCCCAAGTGTCAATGTGCAATAGATCAAAAGCATTGTGACAAAAGTTATTATTTGAATTATAAGGGAGGCGTTTCTGCTTAGCCAAATGACAAACAGAACAGTGAAAAGGCGTTTTATTACAGTGTTTGATTCCAAGAGTATCAGCAATCGTTTCAATTCATGTCAAATGAGGGTGACCCAATCTGTTGTGCCAAAGTGAAAAATCAGTTACAGCATTTAGTGAAAAAGAATTAGAAAAGATAGGAAGACAGCTGCTTCTCAAACTTCTGTCTAAAACATATAGGTTGTGAATTCTTTCAGCTTGTCCAATCATCATTTCCTTGATAGGATCCTGAATGAGACAACCAGATTCATTAAACTCAAAAACACATTTTGAATCAGACGTTAGTTGACTGACACTCATAAGATTGAGACAAAAATCAGGTATAAAGAACACATTCTTAAGACAAAGATGCTTATTTATCTGAACGTCTCCTATACCAGCAATTTTAATCTCTACACCTGTTGGCAATGTTACATGTTTATTTACTGAAAACATCATATTGGTGAATAGGTTCTTATCATATGCAACATGATGGCTAGCACCACTATCCACAATCCAAGATTTGTTCAACAATGTGATATTGTTCTTCTGTAACATATTAACCAACTGAAGAGATGTAGAATTAAAGGTCATACCGTCAGCTGCTGTAATGGTACCTCCTGATTTTGATGATAAGGTATCTTTGCTTGCTGGAACTGGGGCATGTGAGTGAAAATAGGCTATGACGCCATCTATTTGTTCCTTAGAAAGGTTCTGCATCAAGCCTGCTAGTCGAGTTTCACCTTTAGAAGTATCTATGTGACTGAGCTGAGCACTTACTGGTTTGTGGGTGCTCTGTTTCGATTTGTGCTTATATCCAGGGGGATATCCATGAATCTTGTAGCACTTATCTACTCTATGTCCAGTAAATCCACAATGAGAGCACATAGGTCTTTGTGTCTTGTGGCTAACATACGAAGCATTAACAGGAATTTTCTCTGCAATATTAAAGATCGATGCATTTTGAACTGGTAAAATGTTCCTCTGGCTATGATCCTGATCAAGAAGGTTGTACACTTCCGATATGTCAGGGATGGTTTTCTTCATTATAATTTGGCTTCTGATACTGGAGTAAGAATCATTGAGCCCTGCTAGGAACTTGATCACTTTAGACCTATCTTGTTTGACTTGAATCGTATTGCAGCAAGTACAGTTTCTGCAAATCTTTAAGCATTCTGATCCATCTAAGTCATCCCATAAAGTCTTTAGCTTCGTATAATAGGTCGATAGATCCATGGCTCCCTGCTGAAGTGATCATATCTGCTGAGATACCTGATATGATCTTGGCAGATTTGTGACATGAAAACGCGACATCAAGTCTTTCCAGATTTCCGATGAGTCAGGTAAGCGAAGAACACTGGTATATATTTCCTTAGATACAGAATTAAGCAGGCAATACTTGACCATACTGTTACACCGAGACCATATTCTAAAGTGTGGATGCGTTTCCGATGGTCTAGGTAATGATCCGTCAACAAAAGCGAGCTTATTCTTCGCATCTAAAGCTATCGAGATGGCAACATTCCACGTACTGTAATTGCTACCATCGAGTGTTTCACTTATTATCGAGGTACCTGGATTGTCCGAGCTCGTCAAGTAATACGGAGAGAATTGAATCCCGTCAAAATCGAATCGATTTTGGGAAGTTTGGTTAATAGCTGTCTCTTGCGTTGTTACGGAAAAAGAGTGATTGGGATTTGAGGTGTGATTCTGGTTCTCTTCGGGGGAGTTCTTGTTGATTGAAGTTTGATTCAGCTCTAAATCTTATGCGATTGAGGAGCGTACTCTTCTTCTCTTGTTCGAAGATCTTCCAGCAACAAGTCTTTTAGCTCTCCGAGCTGGAATCATCGCGAATTCGAGGGAAGTGAAGAAAGAGATACAAAGAATCGGGAAGAAAAGTGGCCAAGAGTGCGTCGGCGGAATGACCGAAGAAGACAAAGAAAAACGATATGGCGGAAGAAGATCACGCCGGAGTTTCTTTGCAGATGAAAGTTCTCCCGAGGAAGAAGAAGGACCTGAAGTCGTTGAATTTCAGTTTCAACGGCTCTGATACCATATCAATGAAAAGAGATTGAAAGGAAGAAAAGAATCTATGTATTCAATCTTACTTGAAACAATGTATTGATACATGTATTTATACAACAATGTGAACCAACTAAACCGATTAATAACCAAAGATTAACAGAATATTAAACCAGTCTTGATCTTTAAACCAATAACACCGACCAGTTTGGAAGACTGCTGCGCAAACCACTCCTTTTATTGGCAGGTTGATCAGAAACCAAATTACGTTTGTTTGATACATTTTTCCTCACAAGCTACAATATCTTCCATGGATTTTATTGTGCATCCTTCATTTGCCTTTTTGATAATAATCCATAAGAAAAGTCAATTTGTTAAGTTTTATTTTGTCTTCTTCCACCATCTCTAATCATTTTTGGAGACTTTTTTCCATTTTAAGTTTTTAGCTATGAAGAGGGCTGCGTTTGTAAAAAAAATGTAGGAGACTTTTGCAACTCAAGAGATATTAAAATTCTAGCAAAAAAAGATCTTATCCATTCATGATTCATCTTTGATATGTATATGAGGCATGTATGACACTACCATTTTTAAAAGCCCGATTTAAGGAACAAACCGAACTAAACGGTTTGGTGAACCACAACTATATTAATGTGATTAACAAATTTTAAAAATTGTTTATGTAGTATCCATACAATTAAAAAAGAATCCTTGACATATAATTAACCGTTGAGATTTCAACATCAAAGGCTTCTTGCTAAGTTTAACACAACGCTCTTATTTGTCATCCTTTGTTAACTTAATAACTTGATTGTTTTAGATTATACACAGACACTAACATAAATTGTTTTATTCTAATAAATTGAGATTAAAAATGAAATATACTACTTAGAAAAATATTAGAGTCACTTTCAGAGTTCGTCAATTTTCTCAGCTGAACACAGAATATTTATAAATTGTTTCTTTGACTTGGTAACTCCTAACAATAGTTCATGTATATATAAATGCTAGTATGTAATATCAACTACTATTTTAAATCTCCGGTGAAGTTTTTGTGGGCTCTAAGTATGAAGACGAAGCTCATGATAACAATCTTCACTTGCTTACTACTTTGGTTTGTGATGTTACAATCATTCCCAAACATCTTCAAACACCAGCTTCTTGGAGTTACAATCAATGGTAAAAATAAAGCATTCAATTTTTGGTTCTCTTAAATCAGAATTGCTTCTTTTGACTTAATATTTCATTTTCTTGTTATAGATTCAAAGGATTCCGTAGAAAGTAGGGATAAACTGTTAGGAGGGCTTTTAACCGCTGATTTCGATGAAGATTCTTGCTTAAGTAGGTATCAGTCTTCCTTGTATCGCAAGCCTTTCCCTAACACGCCTTCTCAATATCTTGTCTCTAAGCTCAGAAGCTATGAGATGCTTCACAAGCATTGCGGTCCAGGGACAAATGCTTACAAGAGAGCAACACAGAATCTTAGTAATGATCATGGGAATGGAAATAGATCTGTTGGTGAATGCAAATACATTGTGTGGGTCGCTCTTCATGGGCTTGGAAACAGAATACTCCCTCTTCCTTCTGTGTTTCTCTATGCTATCTTAAGAGAGAGAGTCGTTCTTATTGATCAACGCAAGGATATTAGTGATCTCTTCTGTGAGCCTTTTCACGGTACTTCCTAGTTACTTCCTCTTGATTTTCCATTGATGGGTCAGATAGATAGCTTTAACCAGGAATATTCGCGTTGTTACGGAACCATGTTGAAGAATCATACCATTAACTCGACTACAATCCCATCATACCTCTATCTTCATCTTCTCCATGATTATAGAGATCAGGACAAGATGTTTTTCTGCCAAAAGGATCAATCTTTGATCAACAAAGTCCCTTGGCTGATTGTCAAATCCAATCTTTACTTTGTTCCTTCTCTATGGCTGAACCCTAGTTTCCAAACTGAACGAATCAAGCTATTCCCGCAGAAAGATACTCTCTTTTACCACCTAACTCTATCTGTTTCATCCGACAAACCAAGTTTGGGGTATGGTCACTAGATCCTACAGTGCTTACTTATCCAAAGCAGACGAGACACTTGGGATTCAAGTAAGGGTTTTCAGCACACGCAGTAAGTATTTCCAGCACGTAATGGACCAGATCGTAGCCTGTACACAAAGAGAAATTGTTACCTGAAGCAGCAGTGCAAGTAGAATCACGAGTAACTAATACATCAAAAATCTCCAAACTTAAAGCTGTCCTGGTCACATCCTTACATCCAGAATACTCAAACGACCTAAAGAACTAGTGGATGTTTATCAGCCAAGTGGCGAAAGGTTTCAGCAGTCAGATAAGAAGCTTCATGACCAAAAGGCTCTCGCTGAGATGTACCTCCTAAGCCTAACTGATAAGCTTATCACAAGCGCTTCGTCATTTGGATTCGTTGCTCAAGGTTTTGGAGGATTAAAGCCATGGAAACTCTATACACCAAAGAATTTCAAAACTCCTGATCCACCTTGTGGTTGTGGTATTTCCATGGAGCCTTGTTTTCTTTCCTCTACTGTTTATGGATGCGAAGCCAAAAAACGGATTAAGACCACAAAAATCGTTCCTTTTGTGAGACACTAGGGGACTGACCGGGCTACGCCCGGATTTTTGTTTAGAAACATTTATGTGTAGTTTACTTGTTGGGTAACTTGTCAAATTTTGTGATTTGTGTTGTATTTCTGGAATCAAAAGTATATGAATCAGAAAGGTATAATTTTATTATTATTTGGAACGGTAAAATTAAAGATATGTTGCCCTACATATTGGACAATTTTTATTTGCGTTAAGCTAACTTATTATGCAATCATGGTGGTAGATGTGGTTGCAGGCTAGATTATTAATGGCCTATCGTCATTTGAATGTTTGAAGGGAAATGGTGCAATTTTTTAGTTTCCTCATCAGGAGTGGCATTTCTTTTAGTGAATTTTAATAGGGAAACGACCAAATCTGTGTCTATTCTTGATCGAGCTTGGTAGTTGTAATATTTAATGTTGAAATATATTGTTATATTGTTATATGTTTCCAAATCTGTAGATATGTCAACATCAGTTATGTATGCCATGAAGTTGTCAATCATACTGGTTGATTTTGTATCTTCTATGTCATGGTATGTTAGGAAGTAATGAAGATTATGTGTCAAGGTGGTCCATGATATAGGTGTTCCGCTTGTTTGGAAAGGAATTTGTATAACAATATTACTCTGTTGTGTGAGTGGTCTTTTGATGTTGAGATAAGTTTCACTTCGCATATGAATGTTAGGAAGACGACCTTCAAATGAAAAAGAGTATGTGAGAGGAAGCGGATTTGGTGTGAATGGTTTTTGTGATTTTGATGATGATCTCTTAGTTATATATATATATACTTCTTAAATATATACTTCTTTAATGTGTTGTTGAGTTAGTAATGATGTATATGTTTGAAAAATGGGAAAATCAAAATTCGGTCAATAAGAAGTAATACTCGTTTATTTAGAGTAACATACGAATGAAGTTGATAAATTTAAGTCGGAAGATTTATGTAATTTCATGTAAATTTTATTAAAATAATCATAGCTTGTTCTTGTATACTCTGTGTAAATGGGAGCTATTGAATTGAAAAACATGTCTTATTTTTTTATATCTTTTTGACCGAGGAGGCTCTATTTACAACCATAGCCTACACAATAAAATGTTTATTTAATACCACTTATATTAAATAGAGTTTGAACTTTGGGGTTTTAGGATTTGTAAATTAACAACTACCATTGATGTGGAATAAAATTCGTAGAACCCAAAATTTTCTTTTTAAAGTTGTTTTAGACTTTGAAAATAATATTTACCAAAATCAAATGAAGAGAGATAAAGAGCAGCAGCAGTGAAAATGTAGTTTAACTATGAAAGAATTTCCAAATTAGTAAAAATCATTGTGAAATATAACTTTATTTTTTTCGTTTTGTTTTAAAGTAAGTTGTAACTATGTTTTGCCATAAGTTACTTTGTATGGCAAAGTTATGTCACATCCTTAACTCAATCAATAACAAGAGAACAATGTTTAAAGAGAGACTGAACCTAATAAAAACACTAAAGAGGTCAAGAATATAATATCACTACTTCTCTTTTTATTTTATATTCATGCATAATCTGTGAATTTGAGATAAGTGATCTCATAGTTACGGATTCGTCTACATCTCTTCTTTGGTATCAAGATTGGTCCTTAAAAATAATTGTTCTAACTTCTAAAAGACTTTTGAATGAATGAAAAGAAGAAGACTATGATACATATATACTCTTACCAATATTTCCACAATTTCATTAGTGCAGTGAATTCTATGTGCCTCATCACATTCAGCTACTCAATCTTTGGCTTAATAGATTGATGTTTGTTTCTTATCTCTTTACTTATTCTTAGAGAGATAAAGAAAGATAAAGAAAGTGAGCAGAAACATGTTTTAGATCTTCAATTATATGGAGTCTTTTGGTTCCATTTTGTGCTTTGAGTTTCACCAATTCATTATGTTTGCCTTCGTGTTTCTTCTTCTCCAATTCCTAAAAGTGATCAACATAATTTATTTCTGTCCAAACCAAGATTGGAAAGGTTGTAAGTGGACGTGCATATAAAACATAATAAGTAATATGGATCTTAAGCTAATTTTATAATATAAACAATTCATTTAAGTTCAAGACATAGACAAAATTAATCAAAAGCTATGTTACTAGGCATTGTCCCCGAAGACAAAATTGTGTCTTGCAAAATACACACTGATGTGGCAGCATTACAAGAGATTTTAACAAAGTGATGTGGATGGACTAAGATGCCACAAAACCTTCATTTTATGGTTCTGCTTGTCAATACCTAATAACATGTGCTTGAAAGTTTTCCTTTTAGTGTCTTGGAAATAAATGTTACTTAAGTAAGTAAAGAAGCAAGAGAACCATATAAATATTATGATAAATGAAGAGATACACATATCGAAACTAACCTTAACCAACATTTATGACAACATGTTCTTCTTTGATTCATTCATAGCTTCCTTAAGTTATCCATGCTCTATCTCCCAATGAATTCATTCTTTCATTCTTTTCTCAAACTCTACAACAAGTCTCTTTTATTCTGTTGTCTGAGTTAACTTCTAAAGATTAAGCATTCCATGTTGTTCTTCATGCTCCTTTAAAAGCTTCTCACATGGTTTGCAAATAGAAGTTTATTAAATGGAAAGAAACAGCACTTGTCACCAGAAAATCTATTACAATCCAACAACGCTGATAGGTCAGCTTCTATCAAACACAAACAAAACAAATGATTTTTTTACCTCTGATTATAAATACCAAAAGCATTAAGGAATTACAGAACTCTATATCTATAATTCGAGATGAAGAGATAATGTATGTAGGGAACACAAAATGAAAAAAATACATAGATAGAACCTCAAACTACATAGAGTCAATGGAGCCGAATCAAGTTGAAGTGAGCAATGATCATCATCAAACATATTTATAGGCATCATCATGGACTCCAAAACTGAAGCCCCTGAGGAAGGGGGAAAGTTAGTAAAATAAGAGAAAGAGCATACATACTGAATATAAGGAAGAGAGTCATAACATGTAATACATTTAGGAATTAAAAGCTAGGGCAATAAAGTAGTAGAATAGTGTGGAAGATAATTTTAGAAGGACGATTCAGACTGAGAAAAATACGATGACATGGCAGATTTGTAGAAGAAGAAAATATGATGATGCGGGTATTCTAAATCGAGACAATAATGAGACAATAGCTGCATCCATAGAAGGTGTGATTACTTTTGTAGGCATTTTGATGGGAGCAGGTGGTTGTGTATTTGTCATTTGTTGATTTGGAGGTGGTTTTTATAGGAGTAAGACGTATTGAATGTGAGAGAGTGGGGGAGATGAAGGTTGTGGGTAAGTAATTGTGTGTATTAATTTGTATTTTAAAGGTTATTAATATACAAAGATGTAACAGCAAAGATGTTACAACATTTTGGGAACGTGGGAATATAATGAATCTTTTTTGAGAGATACTCAATACTCAATTGGCCATTTTTAATGGACTAATCATTTTGAATCAATTTGAAAATCATTACTAATGGGCGTTTGAAAACCATTTGGATCCATTATAAATCTTCAAATTGGCCCATTAAAAGAAGCGTACATGGAGGAAGGGATGCTGATGTGGCGCAGTTTTAGAAAGGAAGAATGTTGACGTGGATGGCCTAAGACGCCTTAAAACCTTCATTTTATTAGTATAGATTGTGAGGATCATAGGCGCTACGGACTTAAGGTAGTTAGTGATACTAAAGATGAGTTCTAGATTACCAAATTGAAACAGAGCTTTTTTCCGATGAATTCTGATTGTTGTAAAGGAACATGGTCTGAAACCTGGTTAATGCAATTTGTTCGGAATACAGGACCTTCTATGTCGGATTCTGTGAGCTCATGTCCATGTTCTTCAATACTCTAATCACTGTCTTAAATCCTAATAGCTTCGTTTTCTCTTATTCTCAAAATAATTGGGTTATGTTTTTTGTAACTACATTATAGGAGTGGTTTGGACTATTCTTCACTTCCGCATATTAAAATGGGTCGCAAGTATGAGTCGTTTTAGTTTTCATAACAGGAAAACTGAACATGTGAACTCTTTAAAATCCCGAGTTCGCCCCTTACCTTTTGCTCACGAGCTTCTCGTCTAGTTGAGTTATGTTGACAAAAAAATTTATCTAATTTAACATTTTTACCAAATTAATAATTATTAAAAAGGTTATCCATAGGTCTAATAGTTTGTTCAGGAAGTGCATACTTTCAAGAAAATAATGGAAAACTCTAGAAAAATAAATCATGAAAGTGACATATAACCTTTCTATGTGCATAGTTTTATTTCTTTGGTTTAGGCTGGTTCAAATATTAATTCGGGTTGGTTTAGTAGATGGTTGGGGTACGCATTTTATCTCACACTTTTGGCCAAGATGTTAAAGGCTCATTAACGCATGCGTTCATAGTAACGACTATTTGTGAAGGTAGTTTGAGTAAAAGAATAGTAACGATTGTTCTTTTCATTTTTTCCAATTCTAACATATTAATAATTTTTAATGAACAAAACTATATTATATGTGTATATATGGAGTGGTGGTTGCAATACGTTTTCGTAATAAAAACATATTAAAAAATAATACTATAGTAGCTTTTTTATTGGATGGTAGTTGAATGAAGTTTGATCTATGAGAAACCTTGGTTAGCTAATAGACATAAAAAAACATCTTTTTTAAAAACAGATTCAGAAAATAAAACAGAAGTCAACCATATATAAACCAAAATATAAGTATTGAATTGGCAAATCCGACAGATGTTTTAAGGTATAAAGTAGCTTTGGCCAAATTACCCGAATTCGAATACCTGAATGGAATCGAATTGAAAATTCGACTCCGGATATTTTTCGATTAATCATAAAAGTAATTATCGGGTTTTCATGTTGTGTACCTACGAGTATCAGTTCGGATCAGGTAATATCCGATATCCGTTCAGGTACCCGCACTTAACACATGTCATCGGATTATGTAATACATTTAGATATTGTTCTGGTTTTTTAATATTCGGGTATTTCTTGTTTTAGGCTACTTTTTGTTTGTGGGTACTTTTTTTTTCGGGTACCCAAAAATATCCGAATAGTACACATTGAATTTTCCACAATTAGTGGACCGGAACCGGAACCGAACCGAGACAATTATGGTTCTTCATTAAGATATAAAATGTGGACCTGAACCAACTCGGAACCGGTAAAACCCGAACCAATACCGAACCGATTTAGTTTTGGTTCTTGTATGGGTATCAAAATTGAAAATCCAAAAGACCCGAATTCGATTAGGCATTATCCAAACTTTACCCGAATACATGAATGCTCAGGGCTAGTCTAAAGATTCTGAAGCTCGGATTATTAATCAATAAGATTAAATCAAATCGAATTTGTATACGTGTTTTATTCTTAGTCAACAACGCGAACTTTTGGATCTGATTAATATTATTTTTATAAAATAAAATAAATAAATAGGGCTTTGTTAATTTAAAAAGTAGTTCATGACATGTGGTGTCTTTTTTTTTATGACAACGACAAAAATCAAAAGCAACTCAAGAAAAGACACACCAATCATAAACCAGACACATGTCCTCCCTTATCAAGGGCGTCTGCTCTATAATTTAGGGTTCTGGGGATAACTGAAAGCAAGCAAGAAGAAAATCTTGACAAAAGTCGTCGAAACTCCTCTTGATACGGTAAAAACGCCGGTCACTCCTCCGAATACTGGAAAATATGGTAGACTGTCTCACAATCCGATGATATCTCCACTTCTTGTATGTGAAGCTCCAGTAGCGCCTCTATCGACCAGATCACAGCCCCACCTCAGCATGCAGAGCTGATAAGCATTGATGAAATCGTCTTGATCCCGAACATACTCCTTCCACTGAATCTGGAAAGCAAACCCACCCGAACCATGTGTGAAGGCCGGCATCTTTCCAGGACGCATCCACATAGCATTTATAGCGTGTGAAACTGAGATTAGCTGTGGTAGGGAATATCATCGCCGATTTAAACGAATTAATCCTAGGTATGCATAATTCCCGCATATCCATAATATCCTGATTAGCCACAGTCCATTCTAAATAATTAGATTGTGCACGGCCCAAAACAACTTGTGGATCTAAATCCTCCTGTGAAAAGTAGAATTCATTTAGAGCTTTCCAAATATGCCAAATTATCCATGGAAATAGTCCATAATCCACCTTAGTTGGGATTCTGCTACACAAAAAATCTAGATTATACCATACCGACTGATCCGAGAACACCCCGGGTTAGATGGAATATTCGATAAAGCCCATACCTGAATTGTCGGCGGACAATCAAATAGTACGTGATTAATTGTCTCACTCTCCGTTCCACATCGCTGACACCTTGCATCGTGTCCCAACCCACGTTTAACTAGGTTTTGACAAACTGTCATACATCCTGACAATGTTTGCCAAATAAAGTGTTTTATCTTTGGTGGACAATCTAATTGTCAACAACACGTATATAACATATTAAAAGAGGGCACAGCTAGTCACTTATCGCCCTCCGACTCATTTCTAGCCAACTGGTAGCCTGATTTAACAGTGTATCGACCTAATGTGGTGTAGTGCCAACCCCAATAGTACCCTCGTGGATTTTTTGGTAAACAAATTGCAAATATTAGCCTAACATCTCGGGGATCAAAATATTGGCGGACTAAAATCTCTTTTCACTGACCGGTTCGCCGATCAAGAAATTGATCAATTGTCATTTCCGAGAATAAATACAGATCCGACCATCGAGCGGGCCTTGGCTGGAAATCTGGGATCCACGAATTTTTCCAGACCTTAATTTGCTTACCATCCCCTATTTTCCTAATTAGACCTTTTAGAACCAAGGCATGAGCTGAAATAATACTACACCAGCCATACGATGCCATAGACCTTAGTGGGGCCTCCAGTAGACACACATCATTATAGTATTTCCCTTTTAACACCCTTGCCAAAAGCGAATCTGGGAAAACCAGAAGTCGTCATATCTGTTTTGCCAAAAGTGCCGAATTAAAATCACCTCCCATTTTTTCCAGTGAATACCACCGGTAGAACCCGAATTTACCCACCAAAAGTGGGCTATGCCGACTGAATACTCTGTAGCACGGACTTCGGAAGTCTATAACAACTCATAATATATGTTGGTATAGCCGTAAGGATAGATTTAATTAAGATTTCCTTACCAGCCTTTGGTAACAGTTTACTAGACCATGTAGCAACCCTTGCCTTCAACTTTTCAATGACAAAAGCAAACACTTTTGCTTTTGATCCGCCTAAATTTTCCAGTAGGCCTAGATACATCCCTATTCCTCCCAGGTTTGGAATATCCATAATTTGCTGGATCTGTACTTTGACCCCCACCGCAACTTTCTTGTCAAATTGTATAGAAGACTTGTCAAAATTTATTTTCTGACCCGACATTAACTCATAATCCCCAAATATCTTTCGGATATACACTGCTTCTTCTAGAGTAGCTCGACAAAAAAATAAAGTATCATTTGCGAAAAGGAGATTAGAAATTGCAGGGCAATTACGTCCAATTTTTTTGCCCGTGATACTACGATTCTGTTTTGCCTTTTTTTAGTTTGGCTATTAGAACTTCAGTGCAGAGTATAAATAAATATGGAGATAAGGGATCCCCTATCGTAAACCTCGATGAGGGATAATGTGTCCACCAGGTCTTCCATTAAGTATTACTGAGTACTCAACACTCGTAATACACCACATAATACATTTTATCCATTGAGCACAAAATTCTAATTTAGTCATTAGCACCGATAAAAAGTTCCACTCCACTCTATCATAAGCCAACATGTGGTGTCTTGTTAAAATTTGAAGTTTTCAACATTATGACACATATTGGATAATTTAAAGAGATAATTAAAAAATATCACCATTTTTTCAGACATAATCATCAAAAATAACCAAATGTTTGTAAATTATAAAAACTACCGTATTTATATTTTCTCTCTTTTATTACTTGACTTCTTTACCCTTGTCTGTTTTTCTCTTCACAATTCTTCGCACCTTTTCTCATCTCTTTGATTTTTAATTTTCATACACTTTTTTATTTCTCTTTGTTCCCTCTGTTGCTATAATTGTTTATGTTCATATACATGATCTGTGAAGGTCAATTAACAGATAGACTCTTAATCTCAAGCTCGCTTCATTAAACATATAAGAGTATGGTCATATGCCAATTTTTCTTTCACTTGTTACGGACATGTTCATACATGAAAAATATACACATTTGTCAATGGAAGGGCACTGGACATTGATGTCAATATTATATACAGACACAAACATATTTACTATCAATTTGTACTTATTTGGACATATATACATTCTTCCTACATTTCATGTGTTTGGACTTTGTCCAGTACATGGATATGGACATAATTTACGTATTTTCTTGTATGTTTCATTTACCTCTTGCTCACATGCCTATATTTTCACGATATTCATGATTATTTCCATTGATGCAAACCAAATTACTCACTTTCATTTGTCTTGGACAAATACAATGTGATTACAAATCAATTATATGATACATATGGATAATGACCTTATTGTTATGTTTAATTAATAGGCATATTTATTATATTATATGAATTGTACATGTCTATATCTTTTGATGTGATTCTCTGCACTATTATAAGTACATGTCACGAATTAAAATATCCTATCAAGACAAACGCTTTCGTTTTTCTGATAATCATGTTCCACTAATTGAATTTCAAATCATCCACTAAAAGCCGCAATACATACTTTTCTTCTCTCTTCAATCACCCAAAACTCTTATTTATCGACAGATCTTGAATCATATAAACTCTATGTCGATGTTTTATTCTCTCGATTTTGTACCCAAATTCCATTTCCAATCTTTACTATTATCCTTCGTCCATGTCCTAACGACAAACCCTAAACTTATCGAAACTTTTTGACCCACGATTAAATAAATCTCAAAATTCAAAAATCCTTTCTTAATATTTTCCCACCACAACATGCACCATGTCAAATTCTAATTACCCAAATCACAAAGCGTTATTTAGTATTCTTCCAAATTTTGAATCCCTTCTTTGAATCTTTCACTATCGCCTTTCTTCACTTTACTATTTGTTAAAAAATAGGATAGTTTGACACTGTCATTCTCAAATAAAAACAGGGCCATTTTGTCTTTTTGACCCAAATTCTAGGGTACGCGGGAGATGGTGAAACGTTTAGGATATTTCTCATAATTTTGCAAATGTTTAGGGTATTTTTGATGAAATTCTCTAATTTAAAACAAGTCCTTTTTTGGTTCATTTCTTCGTTAAATTACAACACGAGCTATTTCTCTTCTCGAATTATCGCATATAACACCAAAAACATTTAATATCTCAGTTTTTTTCTTATTCCTCCACAAATAGAAAATTGAATATTTGCTTAGAAAGTTAAATTTCTATTTCCACACTAAATCAAGTTCAATTTATATTTTTACATTCGAGATTTATAATTACGGTTTACTATTTTCGAATTATTAGTTAAACCTGTTTAACTGAACTAGATCTAATTTTAACCATGACCTAATTAAACCCTTAACCCAACCCTGCAAAAAAAATCATGTTTTCCTTAGAACCCAAACTATCTTTGCTTAAAATCCTCGTTGAAATCGAAATTCTCTCAAGCCATAAACTCGTTAGTGATCCACACACGAGACATGAGAGAGGAAGAAGCCTTTCTTACCAATGATCCATGCACGAGAGACACGAGAGAGGAATGATGATGAACGTGTCTCGTACCAAGGATCCATGTTCGTTGATGAAAACCATTACAGAAAACACAACCTTCACACAGACCTTCATGTTTTTTTGCTTTTCCTAAAGCAAATTCATTTAGGAATTTTTCACATTCTTCAATCGCATATACTGGTCAAACAAATCTTGGTATAGATTTTGGTTAACTTACGATTTAATTGGTCTAATTAATTCGGTTAACAAAAAACTAATTGAATTGACAAAATTTGATCCATAGCTTAAAACACACTTTTTTAAAAAATTATTTAATATATTATTTATAAAAAGAAGAATCAAATGTTATATGCATGAGTTGTTAGCTGAATCATTCTAACCATTAGATTAAAAAAATTCGGCGAACCCAAATATAATTAGATATTCAAGTTTTAATTTGCGGAGGAATAAGAAAAAGTCCAAACATTGAGTGTTTTTGTTATTATAGCCGCTATTGATACGCTCATCAACCCTTACATTAAAATATACAATAAGACTTTGATCATTCACATAAATCGAAGATCAAAAACTTTTTACATTTAATAAAAGTGGAGTCACGTTACTGATTTTCGTTGGATTGCCACAACTTAACATCCACCCATTAAAATAAGTAAGCTAATTTATTATTAAATTAAAGTTTATTAAACGTTAAAATCAGATTTAAGAGTTGATTGTCACAACTTAACAGAGACTCATCACAATAACTCTTCACTTTTTATTAAATTTAAAGTTTCTTAAACGCTAAACCAGAAATAAGAGTTGTAATCATCTTCATATATACCTAGGCGACAAAAAGCTGATTTCCAGCGAGTGAAATCCTAGAAGGCGATTTCCGACGTTTTCGGGTAAGGGTTCAAGGGGTTTTACGGCGAGCGATATGCGATCTCCGGCGAGGGAATAGGCGAAGCGCGATCTGGAAGGAAGGGTCTCAGAAGTGGGGAAGCAAGTGCTGCAGATAGAGTTGTATCATTGGGGGTGGTGATTTCCGGCGGAGTGGTTTCCTAGGGTTTTCGGAAGATTAGGAAGCTTCCTCGGGTATGGTTTACACCGATCTGAAGCGGATTTTTAGTGGCTTCCACTTCTGATCGGGTTCGGTAAGGAGCTATGTTGAATCCTATTTTGGTTTTCGACTTTGAATATAAATACCTAGATGACGGAATTAGTTTAATTCCGATGAGTTTTAAGAACAAATTGATTCCAATATCGAGTCAGGGGACTGATTTCATCTTCTCAGGAAATATTACCTTCAGAGTTAGTGAAATTGGAAAGATCCCGAGGATGAGAAGTGTTTCTGGATTTGAGATTAGAGTGATACGAAGGATATTTGTCTCATCTCTGTTAAGTTTTTCGAAAAGGTTTCTTGATATCTCGGTAGGTTTTAGGTTATTGATAACCTCGCTAGTTCCATTAGGTGTGATGGTACTTTATAATAGTGAGATTAGACGCGTTGAGGTTTGCACATGTATAAGTAAATACTCGGCCTTATCTCAAATTAGTATGGTTACTAGATGCAATATGTGTTTCTGGTTAATGTGCAACGTTTTGAGGCTTATTGGGGTTACCATACTCGGTAGAGTAGCTAAAGTCGTTGATGTTACACAGTCTTGTAATAGCCAGATCCTCGTGATCATGCTGTATTTAGAAAAAACATATGAAGGAAGTTTTCTCCTGTTGTTGTTTTTTTATGGTGTTGCGTCTAATTGGTAGGTATATTTCTTTTCGTTTGCTAGGATCTGGACATGATTCAGGCAAAGGATCACGAGATCTATTCAAGTGCAAACTCTTTTTGTCAGAATATGTGATAGTGAAGTAGTACCCGAGGTATGTTTAACTATGTTTACAGCTGTAGACATTGTAGATAATAGGTTTAGTTACATCTTTGTGGGAATGCAGAATTCAATTTTGAATTCGATTTTTAAATTATTAAGGATATTATCCATAAAATATGGTAACGTTAACTGGAAAAGAAAATTATTTGGGAGACAAAAGTCTATGAGATTATTGTGTTTTTCAAAAATTGGCTGAATGGACAGAATCTATTCGTATCAGTCTGTTATGGTCCCTTAAATATAGCTCAGTTGCACATAAATACTAGGATAGGAAAAAGAACTCTATCATCTGATTGGTATGATTTAAAAAAAATAAGTGATAACAATCTCAGTCGTCTATTTCTTTCTATCTTTCTAGACTCTCCCAGCTATTGTTCTTTTTTAAGTGGTGTGCTTGTTTCCAGTGTTGCAGCTTTGTCAATGTCTCAGTTGGGGTTAAACAAAAAGAGCATGGACTCTAAGTCGCCACCTTGGTTGTTGAAGATCAAAATCCCAAAGATTGATAACTCAGCCTTATTGGCAAGGAGTTCAAAAGTGTTGATGAGTCGCTGCTTAAACCCACTAATCCAAAATGTGGATACTTTTATCTTTTGGATACCGCAGTTTTGGAACTTAGTGAGACGAGTTAGTGGTCTCAACCTAGGCAATGGAAGATTCCAATTTGAGTTTCAAGCATAATCTGATCTGGTAAGTGTTCTAGATAATGGTTTGATTAAGTTTGATGGATGGATGGTCTCCTATGCCCCGTGGAAAGCAATGGCGGACGTAGAATATCCAAACATAATTAGGTTATGGATTAGAATCATAGGGATTCTGTTTGAATATATAGTGGAAGAGGTGATCGCTTAGTACCGAGCTCCATAGGTTCGGTCATAAGTATTGAAATTTCAAAAGGTCAGGTTTGTGTAGAACTTCGTTGTTCAAAGCTACTGATTTTTTCTTCGATATTAGAATTTGAATAAGGTAGGGATCCCTGCAACTAAACCTATAATTGCCGCCGTATTTCTCATACCTGCATATTTGGCATACAATTTTGATAATTCCTTGAGTACACTTTTATTGAATGTTCAGGAAATTGGAGAAGAAGTGGCCAAAGAGACTTTATCTTCTAAGAAGGTGAAACGTCCACTCTTTCAGGAAGAAACCGGAGAGATACTAGTAAACTCAGAAAGGTCCTTGATGGATGCGGATGTCCCAGCTTCTGACCCGACAGTGAACCCTGTCTCGGATTCTATGGAGATAACTGAGGAACATGGTACTTTGTTGTCCAAGCAGTTGGATGAACTACAGAATGAGGTGGATGAGGGCAGTAAAATGGAGATGTTGGACGATGAGTCTGGACAGACGGAGGATTCAATACTTGATACAATTGCATTTGAGGCAATCATGCATAGTAGACAACATTTAACAGAGGCAGAAAAAGCTCAGATTCATGAGGAGTTTGCTGCCAAATTGCAAAAATGTAAGGAAACCATAATTATTAAACCTCCCCTAGGAGCGGGTAAGCCGGTGACTCGAGCTTCAACTCCTCTATGTGGTGTGTGTACAAAGAAAATAGTGCTACTTGGGACAATGTCTCCTCGCAAGACACCTAGGAATGCTAAGCCTAAGGAGGGCAAGACAAAGGAGCAAGACAAAGGTTCTATGAAGTTTTAATTTTATGATTTTTCAGATTTTATGTTGGAATTGTGAGGGTGTTGACAATAAGGTTACAATAAGTTATTTTCGTGATATTTGGAAATCTTTTAAACCTGAATTTTTATTTCTATCATAAACTAAAAGTAATTTTCATTTATTGGAAAAAATACCATTGCATTTGGGTTTCAAATCCCTGACTACGGTTAAATCGATAGGGGCAGTGGTGGTTTAGCAATATTTTATTCAAATAATTATAATGTTATAATAAATTACAAGGATAGTATTATGATAGACATGTCATTAGATCTTCTTGGCGTTAGATCACATATTACATTTTTATATGGAGAACATGTTTAAGTCAAAGGATCTTGTGTTTATGAACGTTTAATAAGAATGGGTATTATCAGAACAGGTATGTGGATAATTAGTGGTGATTTTAATGAGATTTCGGGCAATCATGAAAAGCAAGGGGGGATCCCGATGAATGTAAATTCTTTTCTGAATTTTAATCAAATGCTAAAAGAATGTGGACTTTTAGACTTTCCAAAGGTTGGGAATTCATGGTCTTGGAAAGGTGTAAGGAGCACCGGGATAGTCTGTTGTGATCTTGATAAAGCCTATGGTAATGGAGATAGGCATGAGTTATTTCCAAATTCAGTAATTCAATACTTGGACATGATAGGATCGGATCATCGACCTATTATAGGGTGATTTCAGGATCACTCGCATAAACCTAATAATAAACAGTTCTGCTTTGATAAACGTTGGATAGGTAAAGCTGGTTTTATAGATATTATTGAAATAAGTTGGAATTGAAGAGGGCAGTATAATACACGAAACGTCTCATTGACAAACAAAATTAGAATTTGTCGTTGGGAAATCTCTCATTGGCGAAGTAAGAACATAAAACTCGGGCACCAAAAAATACAAGAGTTAAAGAGGGTGGTCGAGGATTATAATAATGGTACCATGGTAAATACTAATGCAATAATTGAAGTAAATGCAAAGTTTAAGGAGGCTTATATTGAGGAAGAGGACTATTGGAAACAAAAAATTAGAAACAGGTGGTTACAGGAGGATGATGAAAATACTAAATTCTTTCATGCTCTACTACGACAACGCAGAGCATGTAATAGAATAACTGGTTTAATGAATGGAAGGGGTCATTGGGTTGCCAAAGAAGCAGAGATATTACCCGAAGCATCGTCTTATTTCTCCGACCTCTTCACTAGTAATGGGTCCATTAATGTCCATGTGGAGGAAATAGAGAGTAAAATTACAGACCTAGATAAGCAGTTGTTGATACGGCCCACAACTGAAGTAGACGTTAAAACAACTCTTTTATGATAGATCCACATAAGACATCGGGCCCTGATGGCATGACGGCTCTTTTTTATCATCATTCATGGGATATAGTCAAGGAGGATTTGATATCCTTGGTAAATAATTTCCTAAGGTCTGGATCCTTCGAAAAGCTTTTAAATAAGACTAACATATGTCTCATTCCCAAGGTTCGATGACCAACTAGAATGGTGGATTTTCAGCCTATTAGCTTATGTAATATTGCTTATAAGTTGATTTCAAAGATATTGTGTTTGCGGCTTAAAAGGGTTCTCCCAAAGCTTACTTCAGAAACACAATCGGCATTTGTTGATGGACGTTTCATCTCAAATAATATTTTGATCGCTCAGAAAATGTTACATGCCTTACGCACGAACAAATCAGGAAGTAGGCAATTTATGGTTATCAAAACTGACATGAGTAAAGCATATTATAGAGTGGAATGGAACTTCATATCAGCTCTGCTCCATAAGTTATCTTCTTGCGAACAATGGATAAAATGTTTTATGTCTGTTTTTTTGTAAAGCCATCAAGGGGAGGCAACACATATACTTAACATTCTTACATAGTATGAATTAATCTCTGATAATTTTGATAAATCATCAATACAATTTGGTAAAAAGGAATTGGAGGAAAGTAAATTAGTGGTCCAAAAAATCGGGGGGATTAGAAATTTGGGTGATATAGGGACGTACCTAGGTTTCCCGGAAAATATTGGAGGCTCTAAAGCACAAGTTTTCGCTTTTGTTGGAGAGAAATTACAGGCACGTATAGCCAATTAGTCGTCCCGGTTCCTTTCTAAGGCCAGAAAGGAAATCTTGATCAAATTGGTCCTTACGGCCTTGCCAACATATGTCATGACTTGTTATAGGCTACCGAATGCAATTTTACTGAAAGTAAATTCGGCCATAGCAAATTTTTGATGGGCAAATTCGGAATCAATTGGAGGAATACATTGGAAAATGGCAGGATTTATGTAAATCAAAATCCGAAGGAGGGTTGGGGTTCCAAATTTTAGAGATTTTAAATACGGTTCTCTTGGCAAAACAACTATGGTGATTACTTGACTTCCCAGATTCACTTTTGGCTAAAGTGTTGAAAGGGAGATATTATAAAGATCAATGCCCAATGGAAGCAACACTGAAAGCATCACCTTCGTATGGATGGCGAAGTATTGTTTAAGCCCGATCTTTGATTTCTAAAGGTCTTATTAGGAAGATAGGAGATGGTAAGCTGAGTAAGGTGTGGAAGGACCCATGGATTCCAAATATTTTCCCACGGCCAGCATACTGGTCAGATCTGTACTTATTTTCGGAGACGACGGTCGATCAATTCAATGGTCGGAGATCCGGTACATGGCACAAGATTCTTGTTCGTTAGTGTTTCGACCCACGGGATGCTAACTTGATTTTGGCTATTCCTATTCTGAAAAGACAACGTCTGGATTACTAGGGATGGCACTATATGAAGACGGGACATTTTTCAGTCAAATTAGGCTATAAATTAATTGTACGTGGTTCGTTGTTCGAACAAAGGCAGATTGCCCCTTCCTTCGAAGCGTTATATAGTAAGATTTGGCAATTACATTGCCCTAATAAAATTAAACATTTCTTCTGGCAAATTCTTTTAGGATGTATTGCAGTTTATCAAAGCCTAGCCCAACGCGGGTTTGGCAGTGATTCTAGATGCTCGCGCTGTGCAGGGGAACATGAGATGATTAATCATGTACTATTTGAATGTCCCCCAACAGTTCAAGTTTGGGCTCTGTCCTCCCTCCCTTCAGCACCAGGGGTGTTTCCTGGATGATCAATGATGTCTAATCTCGATTATATGTGTTGGAGAACTTCGAGTCAGGCTGACACAAGAATGTTTCCATGAATTATTTGGCAGATTTAGAAAGAAAGAAATGTTTTTTGTTTTTCGAACCAGGATTTAGACCCTAGAGTAATTATGACTAGGGCCATAACCGACTATAAGAAATGGTTAGGAGCAGAAATATATCATAAGTTTCCGAGGTAAAGTCACATAGTCACGTGTGTGAATAACAAGAAATGATGGAAACAAGACTCTGTATTCACTCAACAAAATACAACCACGTTATCAATTACATTGTCTTGAAAAAGATATATATAGTTGAAACAGAACATTCTAGAGATAAGAGAGTAAAGGTGAAAAGGATCTTTTTAGCTAGGAGTAGAGCAACGGCTCTCTCTACATCTTCTCTATATCCTGTTTGTCCTTTGCTAAACATAGTACCAATCGAAACTTGTTTTGTATTGGGAACACAATTTATTGCAGAGTTAACTTTGGTAATCGGCCTTGGATCATTATCGTGAATGACTTTATCGACTTGGCCCATTATACTTACAACGTCCTAGTGCCTCGACTTATTCCCAAAAATACTATGAATCATATTTGTCAAGCTTCTGTTAGTTACATCAGTTTGCACATCAAAAATGTTATATAAGTAAGGTCCTATATATGGTAAATAAAACATATGATATGAATTGATTTGATATTTGACATGATAGTTAGGCAGTACACTGATCGACCAATGCTCGTTTGTCCTAGGTTAAGTTCTCTTAATCTGTAAGTTTGTCTTAGCTACGATTAAGTTTCTCTATATACATATCTTTGACATTGTTCCTCTTAATTTGTTTAGAAGGAGAGAACAAAAAGAGACAATCTAATACTTTAATAACTTAAAATTTTGTCAAGACGAACTGTTTTCTGTCAATGTTTCTCAGTCTCCATGGAAGGCAAGGACTTTAACAAGTTGAGCCTTCGTACAATGTTTCATAAGATAGAGATACATCTTTATTTCTAATTCTTAAGGATATTTCTTAACGAACAGAGATTCATGAGAAGTATAAGAAGATAGAGATACATCTTTATTTCATATACTGTAGAATTCAATTGGTAATAGTAAGATACGGATACATCTTTATTTCTAACTCTTAAAGGATTTTTGAGTGCACTTTTCAGGTTTTCATAAGTCACTAATCAAGTCCTTCATAGGTTATAAGCTTAAGAGCTTCTCCGTCATGCAATTTCGTAGTCATTCTAAGATTTCGTATCCCTTCGTGACTAATGGGCTTGTACAGTCGCGGATGTTCTGCATCCACAAACTCACTTGGAGGTACCATACCTGTATCCATAGGTCCTAATAAGAAAGAAGCGATAGAAAACCTCATTGTTGCTTCATTGCATTGCACTCTATGCTTCACATTACACAATCTTCCGTTGCTCCATATTGTAGCCATGTCCCCAAGGTTGATAGCAAGCGTGTTTGGCAATGGCTCAATGGGGAAAAAGGTTCCGGTTGACTTGTCCATAGCTTCAAGTCCACCAACATTTTCATCATCTTGAAGAATTGTCAAGAAGCTAGAATCTGTGTGTAATTGCACACCGAGTTTCCCGACTGCTTCAGGTTTAAAATGATATTTGTTGATTCGAAATTGGCTCGGCCATCCTTCAAAAAAGTTGGTCTCAACCAAGCCGTAACTCTCTGCTAATCTCCTTGCTAAATCCTTTGCAAGTCCATTAATAGCTTCTGCATACTTCAACATAACCTCTCTGCAAACCCAAAGACATAATTGATAGCATCATCACAAGAACTCCATGCCATTTGAATCAAAATAAGAGAATGTAAGAGATTTATAAACCTTTGATCTGCAGTAGCATCAAGTTGATCACAAAAGGTATTGACAGCTTGAGTAGAAGACATGTCATAGAGACCTAATGCTTCATAGTAAGGATTGATTTCAGTTGGAGACCTATAACCACTTCCTAGTAACACATCAGTGTTACGCAATTTCACCTCTTGTGGACGTTCAAAGAGATCAATAACTGTCTTCTTCATCTCAGACATCAAAGACAATGAAACACCATGGTTAATCACCCTGAAACATCCCCATCTCTCACTCGCTTCACGGATTTTCTGATTCAGGATCTCATCAGAAACCTCTTCCAAGTCTATTGTTGGACTAACTCCACCAAGTTTCGCCATTATCTTCAATGTAAAGATTTGTAAATAAACAAATAAAAGTATCTCTTTACTCAACAATATAACCCCAACTCCAATATTATATAGAACTTCATCAAAGACATTAGTAGTCTGAATTCGACAATGAGTGAGAGTTTTAGTTTTACACTTTTTAGCTTGCTTAAATTGGCTATAGATGCTTAAATTGGCTATAGATCTATAATGTGAAGATTCGGACGAACTAAAAGAAATTTACATCTAAATCGAAGAAAACCCAGGTAATAAGTTGAGCTCAATTATTAATAAGATGCATCAATTCCTTATACTTTTTCTAGATAAACAGCAGTTACGTCTGAAATTGAAGAAACCAATTAAGAAGATGACTCATCCAATTTAACTACTTCTTCTAATAAATCTTCAGTTACGTCTTAAAATAAAGAGAAACCCAGTAAAGATAATTCTTCAAATTTGCTTGTTCTGTGTAAACATCAGTTACGTCTAAATCTAGCTCTCTTTGATAATTTACTCAACAAGACTTTTTCAGAGACAAACAAAAAAAAAAGTTCTTCAGAGACAAAGAGTACCTTAGTTTCGGAGATGATGAAGTTATGTCTAGATTTACGAAGGATTAGATGATGTTGAAAGTGACTTAGTGATAGAGGTGGAAGAACAAAAATCGAACTTGAAGTAATTGGATCTGCAGAGGCTTTTCTACTTGCGACTCATTTGTATTTTTTTACGTCATAGGTCAGCTTTATAATACATAGAGAAAATGACGTCATTATGTTTGCTCAACGATTTCCACGCGCCAAATCCATATTTTATAATAAGGTAACAAATCCTGACAAATAAAAAAAGTATCAAATCTATAAATTCATGAATCCATCCTTCCAAATACATGAATACAGTCTTTTATCTCTGTTTAATACGTTTACAAGACTCAAAGATATATTTTCTGATATCATTCCATTTCAATATTCATTTTTTTAGGGTATGATGGTTAAACGCGGTGCAGGGTATATTTTGCATACGTGATACGTTTTTTTATAATTGTCACTCATCATTTCAAAACATCACTAAAAGAGTTTTTTCTTTTGAAATGAACAGTAAAACTATTGATTTTTTTTCATATCTAAAATTACTACTCATCCACTCAGACTGTTAGAGAGTGAATATCCGGACTTAAAATATTTGTGAAAAAACGGTTTTATCTTTTACTTTTTAATTAAATAATTTTAAAAAAAAATTAAATTTTTTGTCAACGGCAAATTATTGGGCCACAACTGCCGGCCCAATAGCCAAATTCTTACATAATATAGGCATGGAAACTCGATCTCAGGTTATGCAAATGCGCTACCTCTTAAGTGAACTTACCACCTGCCACTAGAGCTAGATGCCATTTGCATTAAAAATATATTTTAAAAATATGAAAATTATTCTGTAAAAAAAATGGATATCCGTTTTAAGTTTTTTGCATTATCTGTATCCGTATCCGTTATCCATCAATACAGAAAATCAATATTTGTTATTTGTATTACCCGGATATCTGTTTTTCAGAAAAAAAAAAAAAAAAAAGGATACAGATACGGATATTCGGCGGATACGGATACTATATTTACAGGCCTACTATCCACAAGCAAATTTGCTTAAAAACCGCTACAATACGTTCATATTACTTTTTGTTTTATTTTTATTTTTAGTTAATTTAACTTATTTCCAAAAATATACTAAATATACATGCTTTTACTTAAATAAAAACTTATATGCAAATGGCTCTTAGCCTAATGGCAGACGGTAAGTCCACATAAGGCAGCTCATTTGCACAATCAGGGATCGAGTCCCCCCATCTACATTATGTAGGAATTTGGCTATTGGGCCGGCTAGTTGTGGCCCAATGAATTTGCCATTGACAAAAAAAAAAAAAAACTTATATTATATGTAGAATAATTATAGATAACACATATACTAAAACAAATAAATATTTTAAACTTAAAAACGGAAGACTAAAATAACTTTGTAATTATTTGTTTTATATCTTTAAAAATTATAAAACTTCTAGAAAAAAGTATTCAATAAAATACAGTTATATATTTTAATTATAATATTTATTTTTATATATTATTATCTGTTACAAAAACTGTACCGCTTATATTTTTAGAGATCATATATTTTCAGTACCTTTCCTTTAATCAAAACCACTTCTACCATTCCACATTTTGTCTTGCACTTTTGTCTTGCACTTGTATTGCACTACATTTTATGCCACACCACCAAAGTCACCAATTGAACCTTAATATAGATAGTTGTGTGTAACTATAAATAATAATATATAGCAAATATTACAAACATATTTTTAAAATATTGCTTTTATTAAATTCACATAGGCCGTCCAATCTGATAATCAACTCGATGACCAAAATAATCAATTTGATACTTCACAATATAATAAATATTTGGGCCTACTATTTTCGGCCCAAAGTTATATAACTCTTCTCATAACTAATAGTTGATGCTAATTCTGACAAGGTGTGTAAGAACTGAAGAACCCAAATCCGGATATGCTTTCCAGTTTCTCAGGTCTAGAAGGAAGATATTCCTGCAAGCTGTCTAAACTTTTCGTAAGAGACCCAAAACACGAACTGCCACGGTCCGAGCCTTGCCCATGTCGGGAAGAAGCCTTTCCATAAAGCTTTTATTCCTTCAAACCTAACCGTTTTAACCAAACAGTCGTAAGAATTTCTGTACACAGCTTTCTCACCTTGATTCATCATCCTCGTCTTCACCACATCAGCCGGACAACTCAAAGTTGTAGAAGCAAGACCCGACATAATAGAAGCAATTGTGTGAGCGTAAATGTTATCCTTAGAGATCTTTCTTTCGATTACAAAGTGTTTTGCGTGATCATAACAAGCTAGTTCTCCCATATTCACCAAAAATGCTCTCTGGATGTTTGGAAGAACACCTTTCCACAGTCCTTTCACTCCTTCTGATTGTAGAATTTTGGTGAAGGCTTCAATTGGTCCTGAGTATCTCGGTTTCAGGCCTTGACTTACTAATCTACCATCAGCTTGCATTCTCACTTTAACCAAATCAGCTGGACTAGCCACTACCTGCATTTCTAGTATGAACACAATATGAAGCATTTTAGTTTGTTGCACAATATATATAGCACTCAAATGTCAATTCAAAAGATATAAACAAACTATAATATCTCATTACACTAAGCCACAATAGAACTTCCGCAGACTATAAAAAATTTGGAAAACAAGAGAACAAATCATTCGTATGAATTATCAGTGAAACTTATTAAGCTATCCGAGATTAGGATCCGTATGGAATCTTATCTCAAAAGTCTAAACCAAACTAAAGTAGCACCTAACTTTGGAGTGACTGAAACACATTTTTCCCTTTAAATTCAAGAAACTTGGGACAAAATCTCCTTTTTGATGTCCTCTTCTCAAAGATTGTAAAATCTCCTTGAAGTCTCTTGATTTCATTTCAAATATAAAGAGTATACAGTTCCTATTTCTTAGGAGTTCCTAGAGACTCGTCTAACAATAACAAGTAGATAGATTTTTTGGAGGAATATCTTATATTCTAATATCTTCTACGAAGCAATGGATAATCAAACATAGAGATCGATTGTTCAATTCTGATAGCTAAAATCTACTCTTAAGGACTGTTTCTAGTTTAATCATCCAATCATTTTACCCACAGTAGCGTAAATCCAGATAGTTTGAGAGTTAATAGGTACTGAATATGAACAAAGAGACATCTCATGGATGAAAGAAGCACCATTACCTGAGCTATAACACCAGAAATTCCCCCGATAAGAGCCTTTGTGGCGAGAGGAAGAGACTCGCCGTTGTTAGCTTCGGAGTTGACGAAAAATCCTTTCAAATTTTCGTATCCAATGATTCTGATAGGCGTATAGAACATGTGTCTGATAATAGCCGGAGATAGACCTTTATAGAAACCAGTCACCCCTTCCTGCTTCAAAATCTCCGAAACAACTCCGATAGCGCCAATCCGGTGCGCACTAGCAGCGGATCCCGAACCATGGAGCTGCGTTCTGGTCTTTGTGAGATCAATCGGAAACGTAACTATCTCCGCGACCATAGCAGATAGTGACGCAAGCAGGATCCGATTCCGGGTTGGTGCTTCTCCGGCCACTCGGGTCTGCTCCATTTTCACCGGATTTGGTAACCACCACCGACTCAATGAACAGCACCAAAGTTAAAACTGATTCTATCATCGTTGCCTACTCAACGTCGTCGTTTAATAACATTGGGCTTTTAGTGTAATGGGCCTATGTTCACTAATAGAGTAAAATCCGACGTGGCAATCGAGTATCATCCCAAGCACCATGATTTTCCAGTTCAGACATCAGTTGTTTTGAGCTCCTCCCATTTCATATCCATTAAAAGAAAAAGAAAAAAAACCGAAAATCAAATGAGTTCCTTCACCTCCAACACTCCGTCACTGTATCTCCTCCGGCCAAATCATCATCGCCGTGTAAAAACACCATTATCCGTCGTATGCTGCACCGGAGAATCCCAACAAGACATCACTCGCCGGAGAGCCTTAACCTCACTTATAACATCCACAATCATAGGTGGCGCCACCGCCACGTCATCAGCATTAGCACAGGAGAAATGGGGAACAAGGTCATTCATAAAGGAGAAATATTTTATGCCGGGACTATCACCAGAGGATGCGGCGGCGCGTATAAAACAGACGGCGGAAGGATTAAGAGACATGAGAGAAATGTTGGACCACATGTCGTGGAGGTACGTTATATTCTACATAAGATTAAAACAGTCGTATCTGTCTC
This sequence comes from Lepidium sativum, assembly GCA_023374145.1. Lineage (NCBI taxonomy): Eukaryota > Viridiplantae > Streptophyta > Magnoliopsida > Brassicales > Brassicaceae > Lepidium > Lepidium sativum. Next base: position 13,400 of record JAKUCM010004571.1, on the reverse strand, counting down.
AGGATCTCACCAACGCCATGAACATCTTGCCGGAGACTCGCCGGAATGATTACGTTCAGGCGGCAAACGAGCTGGTGGAGAACATGAGTGAGGTACAAGTTAAATGGTGAATACAGAATTACTAACTTTTATTTTGGGTTTTTGATTATATCTTGGATTTTGATACAATAGTTGGATTTTTACGTACGGACGCCAAAAGTGTACGAGTCGTATCTCTACTACGAGAAGACATTGAAAGCGATAGACAACGTCGTGGAGCTTCTTGCTTAATTCAATTTTATTGTGTGTGTATATATATGTCTCTCTTCACAACATGAAATCTCTGGACTCATTACATTACGTTAGATATAAATTCAAAGAGACTTTGATTAATGTACAAGATACGATATATCTATGCCAAATCAGATCGACATATATTAGTGCACAGATATATTGATTAGTGACGTGAAAGGGAGATAGCAGAATTGATAACAATGAGAATGAGTAAGATGACTGCACCAAATGAACCAACGAGAGATCCTGAGATACGTTTGCAGAATCCGCCAAATTGTTGGCACATAGGTGGCCAGTTAGCTGTTGTGTTGCCCTCGTGAGCTAAGTACACGGTGGCTGTTGCTGCAGATGCACTACAGCTCACCAAAACCAACATCACCTGATTTACAGGTGAGATATTTTTAGTGTTCGTATTTGCTATGTTCTTAATTGTTATCTCATGATTATAAAAAGCAGAAAAGTGAGATATCTACCGTGTCGATGATGGCCAAGATGATTCTTGAGGTTTTAGCTTTAGTACTGATGATATGAAAGATACTCACAGGTAGAGAAAGAAGCAAATATCCACCGGCAATCGCGTTTGCAACCACGAAAAACCTACGACACAGAGCAAACATTGTTATATATATATATATATACAATCAATTCATGACTGACTGATACTGATGATTGAATCTTTTACATGAGGGTTGGTAAGTCGCTGTATTTAGCTTTGAGAAGTACAAGTTGAGTCAAAGAGACAACTGATTCTTGTGCTGTTCCCATGGCGAGTGTGCCTCCTATAGTTCCAAAGACAGCAAATAACCGCAGAACGAATCCAACTACCGACATTCCTTTGTTTATAATCAACTTTGGCTCAAAAGTTAGAACTTTTCTGGATGATCTTGAAGTTTCACCAGCTTCAATCTCTTTTGGATCCCCTGCTCCAGTCCGTTGTGATTCCCCAGCTTCACTCTGCTTTGCTTCCCTGGCTTCAATTCGTTGTGCTTCTTTAGCCTCAATCTGTTTTGTTTCTTCCATTTTCTCTCTATGAATGTTTACTGCACGAAAGGGGTCTGTATTTTATAGAAATCTCCACAGTAAGGACAATTCAAGATGTGGTTAAGACTTTTGAATAGCTGATATAATGAAGAATAATATATGAACAATTGTAAAAGCATAATTAAGTGTAGTACTCATATAAAGACAGAGAATTTAGGTTTTTTGCTGAGCACATATGATGAGCAAAGAATTATTTTTTATCTTATGTTTATCTATCCTCTCTTTACCTGCCCTGTTTTGTTACATCCAACAACAACAACCGATAGGACTTCTCTTTTTGACATTATACTTGTGTCCTTGGCTAATTATCTATTAGTGATAAACTTTGAAGCGTCTCCTAAACTGTGTGCAATTCCTCTAAAGAATGATAGAAGTTTGCTTAAGGATGAGTCATGAAAGTTAACTTTTGATGTCCCACATCGACAAGTTAAAGCGGATTCAGTGTTAGCGTCTTAGTATAAAACAGAAGCTGAGCCCCACGTCCTCTGCCTTTAGGCTAAGATCAAGTGTAGTATATGCCTAGTATCTGGTATGGCCCACATGATATTAACTCTCTATTATACAAAGGAAGTCCATTACTTCTGCTTGCACTACTGCACGGCCTGGCTCAGCCCGCCAATTAATTAGTTTAAATTCTGATTGTTCCTCATAGATTCTACTGCACGGAGCAGCATTCTCTACTGCTACTACAGATAGAGGTGTCTTCAGACCAAACTTAACAGGGCTTATGTTTTAATGAAAACAACCGTAGGAACATGATATGCCTTGGCGGTGTGACGTGAGATAACAAAAGAAAGGCAAATATTTTATGCCTTACACAGAGTTAGAAATCGTAGAAGAAGGAAAGAGAGACACCGGATGAAGGAGAGGGTTCTCTTTCTTCTTCCTCAAAGGCTTCGTTGACACCGAGTTGCAAGCTGAGTTCAAGAGAAGAATGAGCGGATTTGAAGTCGTTTTCTTAAATCCATTTAATATTTTCATTGTTAGAATTCGGTTAAGGATTCTAGACTTAAATAGGAAGATTTCGTTTTTGGTGAGGTATGAATTTTCTAGTGTTTATTCGTCAGAACTGGATTTTGTGTATTGAACCTTTCTTTGTTTGAGTTCTAAAGTATCAGAGTTTATACATTCAAAGTTGATTAGTTGTTGTGGTGACGAGCCTTCAGGATGCCAGTGACAATGAGATCCTCTGAATCGGCGGTGAACGGAGATATCAAAATTTCTCAAGTAGCAGAACAAGGGAAGAATGTCACGACAAAATTGTTGCAATCGAAGACAAAGACGAAGGAGCGTCTCAATTCATTGGACAATCGAGTCGAACAGATCTTCTAGATGCTTCAAGAGATGCATGGTACTTCTTCTTTCCGAGTTCCGATCACTATTCTGTCTATTGATAATCGATCAGTGCATAATGTTGAGGTACATGTTGCACCTTTAAAACCTGCGCGTGTTGTGGAACCAGCTCGAGAAGCAGAACATGTTTGTATTTCAAAATCGGTGCAAGATTGATGTTTGAGTGCATCGTTGAGTGATAGAGACACATTCTTGTGGAAAATAGAATTGCCGGTTTTCTCTGGTGATGATGTGTATTCTTGGTTGAGTACAATTGAGCGTTTTCATACTCTCTGTAAGTATACTGAAGCTCAAATGTCGGATTTGATCTTTATAAGTTTGGCGGGGAATGTGTTGAGTTGGTACAATTACGATCCTTAGATGCTCCATTTGTTGATTGGAGTAATTTTAGAGAAAGCTTGCTACTGCGTTTTGCAAAATCAACGGATACATCTCCTAGAGATAGATTATTTGCCATACAACATAATGGTTCTATTGAAGAGTATGTTCATGAGTTTGAGGATTTGTTGTTTCAAGTTAGAGGATTATCACAAGAAGATAAGATTTATATCTTCAGAAAAGGTCTGAAGCCACAGTTGAACCAAGTGGTGAAAATGTTAAAATCGTAGGGATTACGAGCCATTATACCTTTGGTGCTGGAAATGGAACCCTCCCTAATTGTTCAAGTGTTTAATACGGCTCTGGGAGCAACGTCTAGTACTCATGTAGCGGTGAAGTTGGCGCAAGTATCTGTGAGAAAGCCGGCTGTGAGCACGAATTCGTGGAAGAAGAATACTTCTGGAAATAAAGCATTTGTTGCAGGTACAACAACTCACTCGAGTGTGCGATCTAATAATAACAGAGGGCGTAGGGAATTGTCTCCAGCTAAATATGCAGATCGGAGAAGAAGGGGTATGTGTTTTCGATGTGATGAGCCTTATGGCCCTACTCATGAGTGTAAAAGCAGAGAACTTCAGGTGATGCTAATGCTGGAAGATACATAATTGATGTTGAAAGACAGTCACACTACAGAAGGCGACATAGAAGAGATAGTGTTTAAACTAAAGTTTTCGCCACTATCCTTGAATGCTTTTTTAGGCATTGACACAGGGACTACAACAAAGTTGAAAGGGAAGATAGGGTCTTTGGATGTGGTAGTGATGTTGGACAGTGGAGCGACACATAATTTCATGTCTCCAACTGTCTTAAAGCAAACGAAGTTAGTGCCAACACCTTTGTCGAGGAATGATGTATTGTTGGGAAAGGGAGTGGTTGTGAAAAGTTCAGGGGTTTGTAAGGTAGTGCAGTTCAGGTTATCATCTTTAGAGTTTCAATCGGATTTTATTGTCTTGGAACTTGGCAGTGCGGATCTCATATTGGGAGTTAAATGGTTGTAGACATTAGGTCGTTGTGAGGTGGATTGGACCTTGCATGAATGGCTTTTTGGTATAAGGGGGAGTTTGTTACATTAAAGGGGGACCCAAATTTACACCAAGATTTTGTGTCGGATGTGAAACAGCGACACAAAATCATCAGCTCATTCTGTTCAGTTAACTAGATTGTTGCACTAATTCTCGGAGGTATTTCTTGAGCCAACATCTTTGCCGCCTTTAAGAGGATGTGAACATGCTATTACGCTTACTTCGGGAGCAGGACCATTAATTGTGAGGCCATATAGGTATCTGCATGCTCGTAAATTGGCTATGGAATAATTGTTTCACAGATGCTTAAACTTGGCATTATACATCGTAGTCATAGCCCATTTTCAAGTCATGTGTTGATGGTTAAAAAAGGTGGGGGTTGGCATTTTTTCAGATTATAGAGCTCTCAATAGGGTGACTATACCAGATCGCTTTCCTATTCTGGCAATTGACCAATTATTGGATGAGTTGTTGGGTGCTTGTATTTTTACCAAGTCTCATCTAAGATCAGGGTACCATCAAATAAGGATGCGGGAGCAGGACATTGAGAAGACAACATTTAGAACGATGGATGGCCATTATGAGTTCTTAGTAATGTCATTCGCTCTTACTAATGCGCCAGCCACATTCCTCCATTCTTAAGGTGTTTTATTTTGGTATTTTTTTACGACATTTTGGTGTATAGTTTTTGTTGGCAGGAGCATATGAAACATATTCGTGTGGTGTTGGAAAATCTGCATGAACATCGATTATATGCTAATGAAAAGAAGTGTGAGTTTGCTCAACCTTCTTTGAAATATTTGGGTCATATCATTTCAGCAGAAAGTGTGGCAACGAATCCTAATAAGACAACATTTATGGCAAATTGGCCTACCCCTTCCACTGTTAAAAGCATACATGGTTTTCTTGGTCTTACATGATATTATAGAAGATGTATTGCAAAGTATGGGATTCTAGCTCGACTTTTGACTGAATTATTGCGGAGAGATAAGTTTCTTTGGTTTCCGCAGGCTCAGATAGCATTTGATACTTTTAAAAAAATGATGCAGTCGACACTTGTATTGAGTTTGCCAGATTTTACTCTCACTTTTATAGTGGAGTCAGATGCTTCAGGGTTTGGACTTGGCGTGGTGCTAATGCAGGCTCACAACCAATAGCTTACTTTAGCTATGCTTTCGCAGAGAGAGAACAAAAGAATCCAATTTATGAATGTGAACTAATGACCATTGTGTTATCCATCCTTAAGTGGAAACATTATTTGTTTGGCAGGAAGTTTGTGGTGCGCACAAATCAAAGAAGCTTGGAATTCTTACTGGGTCAAAGAGATGTTTCAGCTGACTACCAATGGTGGTTAATTAAGTTCTTGGGATATGACTTTAATATTGAATACAAGCCACGGTTGAAAACAAGGTTGCGGATGGGTTATCTAGGAGCTTGATAACTTCGAGTTCAGAGGTTATTGGCCAGATGTTGGCTGTAATTAGGCATGGGCATAACATCTGGAACCCGAAGCCGAACCCGAACTGAACCGAAATCTATGAAATACCCGAACGGGTTTTACATTATGAAAGTACGGGTACCCGAACCCGATCGGGTAAAATCTGAAACCCGAACAGGTACCCGCAATACATGAAATATATAATATATTTACATAAATATTTTTATATATAATTATAGTTACACAAATGTTTAAAATTATAATTATAATCTAGTCAATTTATAATCAATATAACAAAATAAAACAAAAATATTAAATATTTTAATAAGTTATGATTTATAAAATTGTTTTTTGAAATTATTTTGATTAAAAATTAGTTTAAAATTTTGGATAACCCGAACCCGACCCGAACCTGAACCGAAATTTAATACTCGAAGCTGACCGGAACCCGAAATTTAATACACGGACCCGAATAGGTCTTCTATAAGTAAACCCGAAATACCCAAAACCCAAAAGACTCGAACCGATCGGGTCCGAGTATCTGAATGCCCATGCCTAGCTGTAATGGTACCTCATTCCTTGGACTTGGAAGCAGTATATAAGGAGATTTAGTTTGATGCAGATATTCAGCAAGTGATTGTTTCGGTGAAAATGGGAGACATGAAGTCAAAGGCTTTGTCAGTTTGTGAGGGTAAACTATTATATAAAAATAGATTGTTTTTACCAAAGACATTTGCCTTTATACCACTCCTTATGGCGTGTTTGGTGGTCATCGTGGGGTTCTTAAGACTTTAAAACGGGTTCATACTCAGTTTCAGTGGAAGGGTATGCAACAGGATATTCAGAGGTATGTATCTGAAAGTTTAGTGCGTCAGACACATAAGTATAGCACACTTAGCCCAACGGGTCTTTTGCAACCTCTTCCCATTCCAAATACAGTGTGGTCTCAATTGTCTATGGATTTCATAGAAGGTTTTCCCTTGTCCAAACATGTTAATGTGATTCTGGTCGTGGTTGATCGGTTAAGTAAGTCAGCTCATTTTATTACCCTTAAACATCCTTTTACAGCATTGGATGTGGCCTCAAAGTTCATTAAAGAATTAATCCGCTTACATGGAGTGCCAGAATCAATCGTGTATGATAGAGATAAAAGTTTCTTATCCATGTTTTGGAGAGAAAGTCATCGATTAGCAGCAAAGAAGCTCAACTTCTCGACAGTCTATCATCCTCAATCTAATGGTCAGATAGAGGTATTAAATCGCTGTTTGGAAACTTATTTACGTTGCTTTGCGTCAGAACACCCAAGAACTTGGGCTAAGTTCATTCATTAGACAGATTTGTGGTATAACACTTCGTTTCATACATCTCTTGGTACTACACCTTTCAAGATACTTTATGGTCGGGATCTTCCGCCATTACTGCGCTTTGGGCAGGGTTCTACAAAGAACTATGACTTGAAACAATCTCTTAAAGAATGAGATGTGATGTTAGATCAAATCAAGAAGCATCTCTTACGTGCTCAGGAATTGATGAAAAAGAATGTCGATAAACATAGACGTGACATTGAGTTTCAGGTAGGCGACATGGCTTTTTTGAAGCTTCTTCCTTATAGACAATAGTCTGTCTCTTGCAGAGTATGTTCAAATTTAGCAGCTCGTCCTTATGGTCACTTTGAGGTCCTCAAACGGATTGGTAAGGTGGCTTTTCGGATACAACTTCCAACTTCGTCGGTGATTCATCCGGTGTTTCACATCTCGTTGTTAAAGCCGGTTCCTGGCAAACACTATAAGGTGATGCCTTTACCTCAGTCTCTTAATGAATTTGATGAATTATCTATCTACAGAGCATTTCGACGACTCGTTATTCAACTTTGGGTGATTTGAAGGCTTTGGTTATATGGAGAGACTTACCTCAACATGAGAGTAGTTGGGTATTGGTGAAAGAGTTGGCTCGTTAGTCTCCAGGTTTAGAACTTGTGAGAAAGTTGTCTTCAAATGACGAGAGTAATGATATGTCTTGGCGGTGTTACGTGAGGAAACGAAAGAAAGCCAAATATTTTGTGCTTGATAGAGAGTTAAAAATCGTAGAAGAAGGAAAGAAAGACTTTGGATGAAGAAGAGGGTTCTCTTTCTTCTTCCTCAAAGTCTTCGTTGACAGCGAGTTGCGAGCTGAGTTCAAGAGAAAAAGGAGCGGATTTGAAGTCGTTTTCTTAAATCCATTTAATATTTTGATTGTTAGAATTTTGTGAAGGATTCTACACTTTAAATAGGGAGATTTAGTTTTTGTTCGAGTTCTAAGGAATCAGAGTTTACACACTCAAAGTTTATCAAAACAAACTGAACAGGGCTATGTTCCAGTAATCAGACACCAATCTCTGAAACAATAAAAGCATAGACAGTATTGAGAAACATTGGTATCTTTATGTAATAATACAATACACTAATGAAATGTTTGGTTACAGAAAACAGAAATACAATTCCGAAAATTCAGAGATTATACCATAGTAGAAGCTTAAAGCAAAAGGAGAAAAAAAAGATATGAAGACACACACACTCTTGTTTACATTTCTTATGTAAAGTGCATAGCCAACTTTTTTTTTCTACAAGTAAACATGATTTTGTATAAAAATTGCATCAACATAGAAGTTCCTGAAACTGTTGAACACTCTCAATCTTCCTCTCTAAGATGGGTTTTCTCGATTTAGGAAACATGGCTTCTTCTCTTCGAATGCGAATTCTGTAAGAACAAAATCATGTATTTAAGTGGAATATCCTGATTGATTGATGCATATAAAACCATTTGATATTTGTAAATCTTGTAGACCAGTACATACCAGTTTTATTGTAGTCATCGCGTTTAGCGTATTTGGATTTGCTCGAAGCGTCAGTCACTTGAGAGATACAAGGAAAAGATGTCGGAAGCAAGACAAGTCCATGATCCATGTCAAAAGAGTTAGCTCTTAATCGCAAGATTACTTGAGTCAGAGCTTTCATTGCAACATCAGGATTTCCTGTAATCTATCCACAGAAGAAAAATAGGAACATTGGCTTAGTTTTTACAAAGGAACAAAGAAGAAAAGAGTCAGAATACAATCTGAAATATGTGTTATAATTACCTGAACCATCTCTTCATCTTCACGTGCAATTTTTGGCACATCTTCTTTTTGAAGAATACGGATATTTGCTCTTGTTACATTTCTCATCTCAGATATAACAGCTCCACCTTTTCCAATAAGACATCCGATTTGGGAACTTGACACAAGTAAACGAGTGGAAATTCCTAAGTCATTTGCATCTTTACCCACTTTCTCACTGCATCGCTGTTGTAAGCGTATTGCTGCATTCACTGCCGGAGATTGATCTTCGTAGAGCTATACACAAAAGAAAAGAAATAGTTGGCTAAAGATTCTCAAGTTTTAAATATGCAATCTTTGTACAATCTGAAAGTGATTTGGTACCTCTTTTGATGATATGAAGATAATGCAATCCTCTTTATCAGTTTCTGAGGTATTGACTCTGATCGTTTGCACCAGTTTTCTTGCCTGATCTGATTAATGAAAGCACCACCTTTTCCTATGACACCTCCAACATTGTCAGCTGGGCAGATAAAGCAAACACAAAACTCCCTTGCATCTGATGTATCTCTATGCACAGCGTAGTTTCTGTGAGAGCTCATTAGTCCTGCAGCCATTAACATTCCACCAGGTTGATGAATCGAATTTGAAGAAGACAGGAGCGAGTGTTGAAATCGTGACGGATTATCATGAAGCAGTGAAGCAACTTGATAAAGAGCTTCTCTAACAACCAAGGGTTCTCCAATGATCTGAAATGTAATCAACACAATCATGAGCTTATTTAAAGTTCAATTTTTTTTCTCTCTTTGTTATTTGAATCCTTATAGAAAGGAAACTTGTTAGTGTGTCAATTATCACCTGAAGAAGCTCATCGTGACTCAAAGTCAAGGCACAAGCGGGTAGATTATCTTTGATGACACGAATCTGAGCATTGGTTTCAGTACGCAGATTCTGGATCACTTGCCCTCCTTTCCCGATAACGCAACCAATTTGGTCTGATGGCACAAGCATCCTCACAGTAACCGTTTGTTTTCTGCGAAGGTCGTCATCCTCATCGTCATTATCCTCATCATCATTAGCATCAATCTCCGCGACAACCATATCATGAACCCTGAAAAGGGCATCCAAAGCAGGACAAACAAGTTCTCCATCGTCCCCAAAATGATTCAACTCATCACTAGTAGAATATATGGTAACAACACGCTCCTCACAACCGGGCAAAGCCTCGTTTATCCTCACATTTGATTTGGTCTCAGACCTTATTTGCTTTGCAATCTCACCACCTTTGCCGATAATGCTCCCCGTCTTTTTCACAGGACACAAGTAGCGGTACACAGTGTCTTCTGACCCAATAACATTTTGATCTGTATCATCATGAAGATTTCTTCTCTTACTTCCTCCATTTCCAGTAAACTCAGATTGGAAACTAGATCTCTTACCATGAATGTTCCTCTGGGTATTGGCCATTTTAAGAATGACGACAAAGCAAAACAAATACTCGAATCAGAATGCCGCAGGAAGCTGAAGAAAAGATGAGAATAAATTCCAAGTTAGAGATTCTTGCTTTTCCACATAATATTGTTCACAGGATCCTCTTCGTGTCAACAAAATACTGATAAAACTTAGAAAAAAAAAACAGAGTCGTTGACAATTAGAAGCTTGACTGATAAAATTCAACTATAAGGATCAGATCTCAGCAACCCAATTAAAAAGCTTGGAGTTCTTTAGCAGAATTACTAAATATGTAGTAGAATAATCGTAATCCATAACTACGATCTACAGAATCCTTTATATTGAATAGAAACACTGCTTCTCAATTGAATATCTATGAACATGAGATTAAAAAAGAGCCACATTTTCAGACGTAAACAACCTTGACTTCGTCGGTCAACTATGCTAAATTAAGATATAAAATTACTCACGAAACACACATTAGGTCAAAACTCATCGAAAAGTGTAGCTTTTTGTGAAAATTGAGGCACGAAAACCATCGGAATCATACAAACCCAATCCGATCAAGATCAATGACACATTACCGACCAAACAGAAAAGACACAGTTTTACACAAATTTAATTCTTGCATTGATCAAAGCTCTGAGACATGCGTTACCAGAGTGAAAACCGTCGATGATCGGACCCGGATAATGTGACCGACTCTCTGTGTATTGTCTCGTCGCCTTGTGAGCTGCTATGGTTGGCTTCTATTTTGGGTTTGAAAGAAGAGAGAAATGACAAAAGTTTTTAATTACAAGTTTGGGGCTAACGTCTTAATTTAATATAAATATCTATGAAGACAGGTGGCTTTTTGAGTTATTCTCTTTTAACTGTTCCTTGGGACGTGACGGCACGTAATACCTATATTTATTTCAATTTTAAGAACCCCAACTTACTATTATTATTTTTATTTTAAAGACCAAATTATAATTTATTTTGTACTGCCAGTTCAGGAATTTTGACAAATTATTAGGATATGTGATTTTTTTCATTGCTTTATTTGTTTGTCCAAGGTTTAGTGACTACTTATTAGGTTGTAGTTTTGAATTATACATGAATGTATTTTAACTAACTACATTGAAATATATGTTTAGCCATCACATCATTATAGTTTGGTGAGCATTTCAATTCGCATTTTATCTGGTTGGTTGAGCATTTTTAGTTGTCGTTTAATTCACAAACTTTGAATCAGAAAATTACATAAAAGTCATAGAAATGTTAATAAGACAATGAAAACTAAATTATTATGACATATTTTGTTTAATTCAACTTGTGATCTCTGTAGTTGCGAATTATATATATTTTTGAAGTACAATACCCAACTAGTATATGAGAAAGTGTCCTGTTAATGGAGATTACAGCATGTGCTAGATTGAATTAATGTCATATCAAAAATGTAATGAATGATAGAGGTATTTCTTTTAACAAATAGTGACAAACCCGAATTAAAATGATCTGTAATCCAATTGATAAACTATATAAAATGACAACAAATATGCGTAGAGATTAGAGAGTCAACGTCGATACTAGCCTTATCTAACTTTTGCACTCCGTTATCAAGCCATAAGTACTTAATGTAATAAATAAACAATTTTTTTAAAAAAATATGATATTTTGAAAAAAGAATTTTGTTATAAGATATATTATGTTTTCAATTTTTAATGTAATATTTATTATATTTTCTTAATCTATTTTGATTATTAATATTTTATATATTGATTTTTAATTGATTGAATAAATTTTATATAAATTAAAATTTTAAATATTTAATTGTTTTTAATTTTTCTGAAAAACCTAAAATATTATATTTTCGGAACAGAATTCTCATAACATGAACTTTTGAAGTCCATGTTACCATATTTATAACAATTGTTTATGACTTATCAATTCGTTTGGTTGATCATTTTTTAGTGAAGGCCACTTGATAACTATAGAGTAAATTTTCATTGTATTATTATTCAATACTATATGATTAATTAGTTTTATTCTTAATTTCTTTTTTTCTTTTTTTGGTTGGAAAGTGTTAATTTATTTTACCAAACAAATTCAATTTCATCCAAAATTAATTGTTTACCCACATTTTTCATTGTCAACAAAATGCATTTAACAAAAGAAAAAAAGATGCATTCAACTTTGAATCACATAAATTACTGGTTTTTTCTTCTGTATAAATATTTCTTTTTCCTCCCTTTTAGAATTTTCTTCATAATATTATCATTTAAATATATAAGACACATAAGTAGGGAGATTTTTCCCTTTCCAAGAAATTAGGGTTTTTCTCGATCGAATTCGCGGCTAGTAGGATCAGTTTCTTCCGACAACTGAAGTCTTCTTCCTGATTTGTCTCTACGAATTTAGAAGCAGTAACCCTCTTACTTTACTCTTCTTCGCATCTTTTAATGGATTTTGCTGCCATTGGATTTTTTTTAATGCATTGCACATGACAATTTTCATATTTAGAATTTTGACAATGTGGGCTACTCTTTTTTCTTTTTGATCTTCTTCGTGATGTAAATAGCATTTTGGAAATCAAATATCAGATCTTTGCTTGTCGTAGGATGAGCAAGAGTATTGGTTGCCGTAGATTTTTATTCGCTTCCATGAGTTCACAGATTTGATTTTTTTGTGTGTGTGAATTGGTTCTGCTTGGTGTTAATCTATTGAGACCTATGTTACGTATATGTCTCTAAGTATGTTTTGTACAATGTGAATGTTCTTTTTGATGATCGAACGTTTAAAACTATGGTGCTATTTGATTACTCAGGTGTGCAAAGGTAAAGAGCGAGGAACAATCCAAATCATGTTTTTGCGACATCTTCTCATAGTTTGTGGAGTTGGAGAGGTGTCTAACCTTGATTTGGAGTCTTCAGACATATTGAGAAGCTGAACTGTTGTAAGCTTGAGGGTTTCTTTAGCCAAAGAATTTATCTGGTGAATATAAGCTTAGAATGGGCTCGCTCTGTTGTGTCGCTGCCAAGTCAGATAGATCAAACTCTGCAAGTCGGGACTTTTCGTTTGGCGGCCCGCATGAGCCTTATTGGAGGACTAATACAAGTTTCTCTCCACCTTCTTCGAGATGGGATGTTCATGGATTAATTGATAATATCAGCTGGTATGGATCTTCCACATCATCAAATCCTAATGTGTTTCGTAGTCCCGACCTTTCTCGGGCTCTTCCTTGGACACCGAATGATTTTGAATCTGCCACAAGAAGAGGTTTGTTGATTTAAACTTCACATTCTTCCCTTCAAGATCTTTACGTGAATAACGTTTTGTTATATTTTTTGTCTTTTCATTTCGCTCTACAGACCAGATTCTTAAGCAACTA